>JAECUM010020846.1:65000-67188 GCA_016617855.1 Megalonaias nervosa | reverse complement strand
TATATATATATATATATATATATATTTTAATTGAAATTATGTATCACTAGTGTTGTTAATAAGTACAAAATTTTAAATTAAAACCTGCGAGAAACGTCAGTTTGAGCTAATGGTACGAATCGATATTCAGGAGTATTATTTTAATTCATCAAGAACTACTCGAGAAGCAGGGACGCCAGCAGAAATGTTTTCGGGGATGGGGGAAACATTTTGTGATCTGACATGAAGTTTTACAGATGTAGGCCTAAACATGTTTAGAGGTGAGATCGAGGGAGTGGGGGGTCCTCCCTTGCCCGTGCGGGAGGCCATGTCGAAAAGGGTTACCAGAGTTTTCCAATGCCAGGCTGGAGTCGGATGCAGAACTTTGTACTGAAAGCTCCGGTTTCGTTCCTGGTGCAGTCGTGTTTTGTGTTTAATATTCAACCTTAAAAGTTTAATTGCCCTGAATAATATCTTGACTCTGAGAAAATAACCCTTTTCTCTCTTACTCTCATTCTTGTATTTGTATGCGGGCATGTATGCACATATGTGCAGATGTATGTGTTTAGATATATGTGTATGTATGTATGCATATGTGAATGTTTTTGTGCCTGAGTATAACTGTATATGAAGTCTTTTATTTGTGTTGTCATTTTCAGCTTATGTTCTGTAATATTTTCTCGAGCATTAGCAAGTTTCCTAGATAAGAACAGTACAACAATAAAGTAATAAAAATGTGCTCTTTTGGCAGCAGCTATATCATCTGGTGACCTCGTCCATGCAAAGTTTGACCTTAAAGGACAGAACGACTTAAACTGGATGCAACTCACAGGCAGCAGGGTCAATGTCAAGTTGTTCATTTGTATTCATGGAGCAAACTGTGTACAATGCATTGTATCATAGGAAAGGAGCAGCTTTTCGATGTGAATGAGAACTGTTGCATCAAGTAGAAGGGTTATCCGAGTGAGCTGTAGAACACTATCGGCACTCTGAAGAACGATGCTTACGGAAGTTGACGAGGAGCCAAATATTCCGAGTTTGAACTTGACTACCACGACTGTCATAGCCAAAAGAATTTCACCCTTGTGGTTTAATATTTTAAACAAAATATTAACGTCTTGATAAAGGAAACAAGACCTCTGACTGCTAGCTATATAGTAGAATGTTTAATCATCAGTTATTGAGGCAAAATATAGACATGTTGGCTTTTAAAATGCCATTTTACGCACCTCCCTGTTCGTTATGTAGATGGTGCAATGAGGGAATTATGCTAATCAACCGAAGAAAGTGCAACTGTCGTTTGTGTACGTTACAAATAGAAACTGATGACGTGTCAGACTTTTTATTGACTGATTGATTGATTGATTTGTTCCTGGGTTTATTTCCCTTTTTGGGGATACTGAGAAAATATCTTTTCATGGCATGATAAAACTTTTGTAGAATCAAGAGAAATACAAAATTTGCAACGTTAATTAATTGTTTCATTATTTGAAAGTTCCAACGTACAGATAAAACATGTTTACATTTTCCCGAAATCAGCAAGATATATATGTATATTTATACAAGTTTCCTTTTCTTTTTACAAAACTTCCTTCCATAAACTCGGGAAATTTGTTGTATGTATGTGTGTTGTCCCCCGCACCACCCCCAACATTTTTCAAAACGCATTTCATTCCGAGTATAAAATTGTATATACAAGAAGAGAACGAATCTTAATTAAATAATTAATGGGATATTGCTTTCGAAAAATACTAATATCTCGACAACAGTGTGGGCAATTATTATTTAAAATCCCTTTTAATGCAAGACTATACTGCGAAGAAGAAAAGACGTTTCCGTACGTACTTTAGAAAGAAATGAGAAGCACGCTAGGTCAAGTGTTCAGAAGAACTAGTAGTATCTCCGTTTGGTATTGACTATCGTTATTTTCAGTGGAACTGAAGTGTACTTAATTATAAATTTACCACACCCTTAACAGCTCAGTGTGGTAAATTGTGCATGTTCTTTATCCCTCCGCATACGAGTGTTTCTATACTGTATCGCATGTGATATCTGTCACCAGATGCTTTCTTTACCTAGGATTATTTATTGCTATCTCGCAATGCACGAATATGTAATAAAAATTAGAAACATCAAATTGTATATATTCTTGCTTTCTCTATCTGTGCACAATGTATCCATTTTTGTTGCACTTTTTTTTATGAATGAT
>JAECUM010020846.1:0-62500 GCA_016617855.1 Megalonaias nervosa | reverse complement strand
CGTGCTCGGCCAATGTGGGTATATGCGAAAGTTTGACAGTAACTTCCCGTGGGTCGGTGGTTCTTACTGGGGTTCTCCCGGGTTCTTTCTCCACCAGTTATTTTGGCCGCCATGCGCTGAAAAAGGGCTTTGAACCCCAACATAACAACATTCAGCTTTAGAAATATTTGGCATCATCTATTATTAATTTCCCGCAGAAGAGTATTCCCTGGAGAAACTAGTAATCATGATTAATAGAAACTAGCAATCATGATCAATAGAAACTGGCTAATCATGATTAATAGAAACTAGCAACCATGATTAATAGAAACTAGCAATCATGATCAATAGAAACTAGCAATCGTGATCAATAGAAACTAACAATCATGATCTATAGAACTACCAATCATGATTAATAGAAACTATCATATTAATAGAAACTAGCAATCATGATCAATAGAAATTAATAATCATGATTAATAGAAACTAGCAATAATTATTACAAGAAACTATCAATCATGATTAATAGAAACTATATATCATATTAATATAAACTAGCAATCATATTAATAGAAGCCAGCAATCATTATTAATACAAACTAGCAATCATTATTAATAGAAACTAGCAATCACAGTAAATAGAAACTAGCAATAATGATTACTAGAAGCTAGCAATCATGATCAGTAGAACTAGCAATCATGATTACTATAAGCTAGCAATCATGATTAATAGAATGATGCAGGAAAATAAGTAGAACATCCCATGGCTTCGAGCATATGTATTTGGAATTTTAAACAACAACGATAGCAAATCTACAAGTTGTGAGGTCTGCCTATGTACTAACTCTTTATAGCGAGGGGCAGGAGTATAACAAGATGGTCTCAAAGGTTTTATTTTATACGGAAATTCAGAGGACTGAGTTCGACAGTCATTTAAATTAACCCAACGGTTTGCTCCCTCGTGACGATGAATCAATATAAAAGAATTGCACAAAATGGTGACATTTATTTGACACGGACATAGCCATTGACGGCATCTCACATTTTTTGCATATTGCTCTGAACAAAGTCGAGACGATAAATAAATAAATAAGTGAAAATAACAAAGATACTATTTCTGCATCACCGATCTCGAGACATAGAAGTTCCGTGGAAAGAAAATAATTTCAATTTTATATTTTGAGCAGCACTTAAAAACTCCAAAATATGCGCATTCTTTCTGTTGGTGAAGTATTTACCTATTCGAACCGCTCCGGTGGCCTAGTGGTTAGAGCGTCCGCCTCGGATGCGGGAGGTCGTGGGTTCGATCCCCGGTCGAGTCATACCGAAGACTTACAAAAATGGTACTAACAGCTGCCTCGCTTGGCGCTCAGCATTAAGAGGTTAGTGTTAGGACTGGTCGGCCTGGTGTCAGGATAATGTGACTGGGTGGGACATCGTGCTACATGTCTGCGGCATGATGCCCCAGTGCTAGACATCACTATAAACTGCCACACTGCAGACATCGTAGCGATATGACTGAAAAATTGTTAAAGCTACGTTAAAAATCATAATCACATCACATCACATCACATTTACCTATTCGCTTGGATTTCATAAAAATTGTATTGTCTTTTTCTTTTCATATTTTTTAACTGTTTTCTTTTGTTTGTTAAAGCTATCAAACACCACAGTAAGACTTAAGAAGTTAAACAAAATTGAATCAAGAGCTACTGTTTCGAGACGTCTGGACACCCTGATTGAATGAATATATATATATATATATATATATATATATATATATATATATATATCGTACATGAATGGGACGGTTGAAAGGTAGGAAAATTTGTGTTTATTTCATCAAACAGGATTCATGTCGCTTAACAAACTTAAATTTTGCTGAGGGTTCACTCTATGCTGATGTTTTGAACAAGACCCAATCGTGACTTGTGCGTGGCATTTGTGTGTGTGGAATACATAACACAGCTGACTACCTTCATGAGGTCAAAAGTTGATTATTTAAATTTGTGTTTTTGTGTTGGTTTTAACGGTACTTTTCAACGCATTATTGGATATAACATGCCCAGAAAAATGGGACCTTAATGCCTTTCCCTTGAACACACCTAGGCAACCGACGTGGGCTGGTCTGGGCATATATTGAACCTGCGACCCTTGCATTACGAGTCCATCGCTCAATAGATCACAGAAAATCGGTTGATTTTTTATGTACAGAAATATCATACACGATTTTAATACTGAACACCGCATTCTCGACTGATATCTATTCAGCAAATATGCATAGAAAAATAATGTAAGAATTGAATATTGATTGGTTAACCTCTCCTTCTTTTCTTGAGTAAAGGACGCGATGGTACTATTAGTACATGTGAACTTCAGTTATATAAAGCTGTCTAACACAGCCTCGTATATCTTGTCTCTATGCGCTACTCATCACACGGCCTACTCTCAATCGAACGTGCACAGCTGAGAGGAATGTAAATGACCTGCAAAGATATTCCTAATTTTCCTCGCGCACCACACGTGATTGACACGTGCTTTGAAAGTCAACAAAAACTGATAAAGTCTTAAATCGACAGTAAGCCTCCCATTAAAACAAAGACACCGACACGCGTATTGTTGGTGTGATTAGAACAATTAGAACAAAGTAATGTTAGGCTATTTTTGTGACCAATTTTGTGTAATGTTACTTGAAATATCCGCACATTTTGAATTTATTTAAAAAGGTTAGGAACTTATAGGTAACGGAACGCGAGAAAGAATAATACCATCACACTGACATTAAGGTTATGACTCACTTGAAAATATGAATGGAGCTCAGGTTGCAGGTTAATGTGAGCATTGCAAGCCTGTTGTAACCGTGTTGTTGCTAATTCAGTTACTAATACAAAATTACACAGTGGCGTCACTAGGGTTGGTGTCACCCAATGCGGTAAAATTTTATAGACAGTCGTGTGCGGTAACTCATGGTGTCACCCCCATGAACCTCCTTCCTGCACAAAAATGAAAAAAATTTATAGACAGTCATTTTGGTGTCACCCCCTCTAATGGTGTCACCCGGTGCGGTCCGCACCCCCACCCCACCCCCCATTGACGCCACTGCGATTACAATCAAGAATTTTGGCGTCAAAATAAAATATATAAAATTCACTTCATCTCCAAAGGAGCCCTTTTGTAGTTTAAAAAAATATAACCGAATATCTTCAGGCGATCAGGAGAAAGAGAAAGAGGGGGGAGGCATGGAGGAGCATGTATCATACATTTCTCCGATAGGAATTGGGACCGCTCCTTGTCACGCCTCCTCTTGCCTTTGAGCGTTCTTCGTCACATCTGTCAATATGTTTCGTCTGAGCGCAAACAAGGTTATACGGATATGGGTATCATTCTGTGTAGAGCCTCGTTATCATGCACAATAATTGCACATAGTACGTATATTGCACATGCTCGGCTTGCAGTAAACACGTGGGTCCAATTCATTAAATTGTATGAGGCAATGTATTATTGGCAGTTTTAGGTAACAGTCTGTTCTTTGCTAGTCTCAGATTTTAATTATCCAATATTTAATGCATCCGTGATGGAAAGGATAAAAAATAACAACAACGACAATGACTATAATAATAATAATAATAATAATAATAATAATAATAATAACAAAAAAACAACAAAAACAACTGTAGCGACTTGTCATCTCAGATCTCCACGCCTTCTTAATCCTTATTACACTACTCCCTCAAAATCGCAACCTTTGTAACAAGCTCCACGTCTCAGTAAGTAAACCATATATATATATATATATATATATATATATATATATATATATATATATATATATATATATATATGTGTGTGTGTGTGTGTGTGTGTGTGTGTGTGTGTGTGTGTGTTATATTTAATTTGTATTTATTAGGGGTTTTTCTCCGTGATTATATTATATATAATTGTATTTTGGACTTGACCTCGTCCAAAATCAAGTTCGTTGCCTACCTGACCAGAACTTATTTTGGCAAACAAATAATACATAGCGAATGTTTTTATATGAGTATATTTGGATCTTTATCGTTGAAATAAACATATTTATTTGGGTCTTTTGTCATTGGTATTCCCCATAAAAATGCCTAGCCTACCTGGTGTTTACCACATCCTTATTATAATTTTAGTAACAGATTTGATCTTGTAAACAGCTTGGAACGTTCTAGAATGGAACATTCCATTAATCATAGAATTTCCAGAAAATGTAAATATGACCAAGTCAAGTAGAGGCTTTATAATCCTGTTTATGAAGAAATTATTCATTCTTGCTTTAATATATTTAGGCAGAATCAGTCTTATTGTTGTGCTCAGTATTTGATTTGGGTGAATTTATTTATTCAAAATTCGAAATACAAAGTGTTCATTAATTACATTGTTGGAGAGAAACATTCATTTGGAATTTTTGTGAATTCAGACAAGGACATCTTGCATTATATTATTATGGTTAACTGGAAGACTGTGCATCATCACACTTCAGGTCACATACTTTAAACTAACGCTTTTGATCCTCGTAAACCTTTCCGGTGACGTCACTGTTGTGATCTGTTGCCAACTATATTGGTTTGCTGCAGAATATGCTGCTTTGTTGCTAAACATGACCAGTGGCGTAGCTTGGGGAGGGCGGGGGGGGGACAGTTGTCCCCGGGCGCCATGTGCCAGGGGCGCCAAAATGAGGAAAATACAACTATTCCTTATCGCAGATGCACTCGAAGGGGGCGCCAAGTTTATGTTTTGTCCCCGGGCGCTAAGTACCGGGGGTGCCAAGTTTATGTTTTGTCTCCGGGCGCTAAGTACCCTCGCTACGCCGCTGAACATGTCTCCTTATACCAACTATATTGCTCTGTTTCCAGCAATGTTGCCCTTTTGTCAGCTATGATGCTTCGTTTCCAATAAAGTTGCCAACTATGAGGATATAGACCGTTTCCGTAACCGAGTTATCTCCCTCTCGTATTAGGTATTTGCTACATCCGGTAGGTAATTATGCCGCTGGACAAGAAGATAACTGCTGTCGTCACTAACAAATCCGTCTTTGCCAAGTATTTTGTATTTAGTCATGTTAATCATGACGCATGAGTGATTTCTAGCCCCTCTCACAGTATACAATTACTATGGTGGAAAGGACTGGGAAAATACACATGCGACATAATGAAGAAAATCTCTCTCTCTCTCTCTCTCTCTCTCTCTCTCTCTCTCTCTCTCTCTCTCTCTCTCTCTCTCAAACAATATAGCACACACATATATAACATACACAATACATTAGATTGATCCTTGGTCAAGATCACTAAAATTAAGGGACCATGACATAGAAACCAGCCGCAAGACCTGGTGTCTGAGGAAGGAAGTATATGTCATAAACAAATTATACCGGGAAGGAAAACAAAGGGACCAGCTCCAGGGACCTTGTGAGTACGACCCACTATAAAATAATAAAATGCAAATAACAAACAGCAACCCCTGAACAATAATAATAAATACTTTGTTTCTTTCAAACTATTTTTCATTTGTTACAGAAAAAACAAAAACCTACACTATGGGGGATACAGAAACTCCTTACAGTCTTTACAATTTTCAGATGGCCGGGGGGGGGGGGCACTTCAAAGGCCGATAGCTTAACATAGCTAAAGGACGGAGAAGTGCCCACAAATAAAACAGTCTAGAGTTCACCGTTCGTAAAATAACTTTGATAAACGGTCCAGCTATTGTGGAACGTGATCCGTGGATTATAGATCTGTATGACTGAAATACGCAATGAAGAAATGGAAAGCAACGGAAATAGAATAAGCAATGGAAATTATTTTTGTTTGTTTTTAATTTTTTTAATTGAAAAATCAAAAGAAGTTTTTAATCATCAGATGCACACATATCTGTTTAAATTGCACAGCAGAAAACATAATTGATTTTCAAAACTGACGATAATAATTGTATGAAACGCGCCCTTTTCAGAAAGTATGCAATAGTCGTATGCAAATGGAAACTATCACGTTAAATAATGTTCATTGCCGAATTTTTGATAGTATAAAGCTTTAACGAAATGGAAACAAATTTTATTTGTAAATGATTTCTTTCATTAAGGAAGGTTAACAGAAGGATTTCATCAGGTACAAATTCTAAGCGTTTTGCATAATATATAACATAATCATGAATAAAGGTTCATAACTGACTTACTTAAATAAAATGCTACTTTCAACATTCAGTTTAATTGTAATTGGTTTTTTGTTTTTATATGTTTGTATTGTTATTGTTGTTGATTTGCCTAGGAATTGTGTGTTTACTATTTGATTATTCCCAAATTATCTTCTTCTTCTACATTTTTTAAAAAACAAATTTCAATTGCAAGTATCTGCACAGATTTTACAAATACACTTTGATATATGGTTATATCCATTGTGCCTAACAATTATTCGTTAATTACTTTATTCAGCATTTATTTAGGGCGTTTAATTGGAAAGTTTACCCATGGCGCACTTCATTGTGTTTTGCAATCAGTGAATGTCGACCAGCGGCAATACCTACCGTAAATGCTTCTAGCGCAACCTGCATAACCTAAAGGCTCGGAAAGAAAGGGAAGATAATGAGGTTACCGAAAGGGGCTAAACTGCCATTCATGTTGCCCTTTTTGCTAGTACTCTGCTATACTACCACCTACGCCGTCAAACTGTCAGATACAAATAAACCAATCTGACTAGCGTATTATATTGAATAAATGTCAATAATAGTGTTATGTATATTTAGTTTAATTGTTTATTTGTTAGTTTCAAAAGAATAAATAATTTTATTTCATTACATGCTATTGTATGCTGGACTTGACCTTGTCCAAAATTGAGTTAATTTCTGCTTGACCTGATTGACTTTTTTTAAAAATTGATTTCATTTTATGTCAACAACTAACACATAGCTAAATTATTCTCTATGTGTATGAGCAAACAAGAAGGAGTAAATATGTTTATTTGGGTCGGGTGTTTGGAATTTCCTAAGTGAATTTTACAGGTTATTGTGTTGTAAGTAGACAAGGCTCATTCGATATTTCTAGATGGTTATTTTCCATTAGGTAATTTTTTTCTCTTCAGAAAATGCTAATTGTGACCTGAGGTCAAGTAGAGAACTATATAATCTTGTAATTGTGAGGACTTGGTCACTATACTCGTACATGGCCAGTTGGTCGCACATGAGGATAATTCAACTTAAGTAAGTAAGACTTGGTCATTCGTGCTTCAACATCTAGCACCTTATAGTTGTATTATGTTGTGTTGGGCTGAATTTTATTTTCTTCACATTATTGAATTCAAGTAATTAGTTTCTCTGGAAATAAAAAAGTGCCCTGATAAAATTCTTAGATAAAGACATTCACTGTAATTTATACTGAATTCAAATCTGTAATTATATTTCTGTGATTCAACAAAAGACTGTTGATACATCAACGCTTCAATAGCTACCATGGACATGTCATCGACTTCAATTTTGAGATATTATCTGGACTTTTACTGAATTTTATTCAGGACTTTAAATTACTAGGACTTGTGTCTGTTATTCTTGGATTATTTTGGGATTTAATTCGCAATACCGAAAGTTGCTTTTTCTCATTTTCACTTTGTATTCTAGTATTTGTTAAATTTTCCAAAGCTTGTTGTCTTTCACTCTTTTCTGTTACTTATTTTAACAGCATATACTCGTAACAAATAGTAAATTATACACATCCGATAAATCATAACCAATATATAAAAGTACAATACTTACAATTATTGCAGAAAAAGCCATTTAAGTAATGTTACCATTTACTCTCATATTCATTATAAACATCGTAACAGTAAATTACAGCAAACTATTTTCTTATCCAAACATGGTACAATTTATCGGAATTCCAGATATCAAGAATAAAAGCTAAAATGGTACACCCATACGAGATATTTAGGTATGGCTACAATTACAAAGAGAACTTCGTAACGTACTACATGCCCCTATGGATGTAGTAGACTGTCTGTAAAGTGGACACTATCTGACAAACTCTAGCGGTCACTGCGCCTGCACAAAGCATATTCATCCTATGAGTACTAAAAAAGGATCACTTCATGGCCTAAGTGGTTAGAGTGTCCACCTTGGATGCGGGAGGTCGCGGATTCGAAACCCGTCCGAGTCATACCAAAGACTACAAAAATGGTACTAACAGCAGCCAAGCTTGGTGCTCAGCGTTAAGAGGTTAGTGTTTGGACTGGTCGGCCTGGTGTTAGGATAATATGACTGGGTGGGACATCGTGCTACATGTCTGCGGAATGATGCCCCGGTGCTAGATATTACTAAAAACTGCCACACTGCAGACATCGTAGCGATTTGAGTAAAATTGTTAATGCTTAGTTAAAAATCCAAATCACACGCAACGCATTGAAGGCCTAAGGGTAAAGTACCAGTGTATATCATGAAATATTGGTATCTCGCTGCGAGCGATCTACAAAGAATGCCCCTATTACTCAGTTACTATTGATGAAGGTAATAAAGATACTCTGCGTAACGTTGCACGCGTAAACGAAATTAATTATATATAATCGTTCTAATGCATCACCAACTTATTTTCTTGCCTTATTCCGTGACAACCACACAAACATTCATGTGCTCCTATGCACACAGCCACTGATGTACCACACATACATTCATGTGTGCCTATGCACACAGCCACTGAGGTACCACACATTCATGTGCGTCTATGCACACAGCCACTGAGGTACCACACATTCATGTGTGTCTACACACACAGCCACTGAGGTACCATACATTCATGTATGCCTATGCACACAGTCACTGAGGTACCACACATTCATGTGAGCCTATGCACACAGACACTAAGGTATCAAACATTCATGTGTGTCTACGCACACAGCCATTAAGGTACCATGCATTCATGTGTGTCTACGCACACAGCCACTGAGGTACCACATATTCATGTGCGCCTATGCACACAGCCACTGAAGTACCATACATTCATGTACGCCTATGCACACAGTCACTGAGGTACCACACATTCATGTGCGCCTATGCACACAGACACTAAGGTACCAAACATTCATGTGTGTCTACGCACACAGCCATTAAGGTACCACTCATTCATAAGTGTCTACGCACACAGCCACTGAGGTACCATACATTCATGTGCACCTACGCACACAGCCACTGAGCTACCACACATTTATGTTCGCCTATGCACACAGACATTAAGGTACCACACATTCATGTGTGTTTACGCACACAGCCATTAAGGTACCACACATTCATAAGTGTCTACGCACACAGCCGCTGATGTACCATACATTCATGTGCGCCTACGCACACAGCCACTGAGCTACCACACATTCATGTGCGCCTATGCACACAGCCACTAAAGTACCACACATTCATGTGTGTCTACGCACACAGTCATTAAGGTACCATATATTCATGTGTGTCTACGCACACAGCCACTGAGGTACCACATATTCATGTGCGCCTATGCACACAGCCACTGAGGTACCATACATTCATGTGTGTCTACGCACACAGCCACTGAGGTACCATACATTCATGTGCACCTATGCATACATACACTGAGGTATCACACATTCACATCATTAAGTTACGGCCACTTGATACACAAACACTGAGATACCATCCAAAGATCGTTCTAATGCATCACCAACTTATTTTCTTGCCTTATTACACAAACATTCATGTGCGCCTATGCACACAGCCACTGATGTATCACACATACATTCATGTGTGCTTATGCACACAAGCACTGAGGTACCACACATTCATGTGCGTCTATGCACACAGCCACTGAGCTACCTCACATTCATGTGCGTCTATGCACACATACACTGAGGTACCACACATTCATGTGCGTCTATGCACACAGCCACTGAGGTACCACACATTCATGTGCGCCTATGCACACAGCCACTGAGGTACCATACATTCATGTGCGCCTGTGCACACAGCCACTAAGGTACCACATATTCATGTGTGTCTACGCACACAGCCACTAAGGTACCATATATTCATGTATGTCTACACACACAACCACTGAGGTATCATACATTTATGTGCGCCTATGCACACAGCCACTGAGGTACCATACATTCATGTGTGTCTACGCACACAGCCACTGAGGTACCATACATTCATGTGTGCCTATGCACACATACACTGAGGTACCACACAGTCACATCATTAACTTACGGCCACTTAATACACAAACACTGAGGTACCATCCAAAGATCATATACGCCCACTTACTTCCCCACATAGTCACTGAGGTACCAAACAAATATTCACACACGCACTCTTTCTTACACACATACACTGATGTACTACACAAACATTCATATACGCCAACTTGCGTACACACCGACAGAGGTACGACATGAATATTTCATACTCATCCACTGACACACACACACACACACACACACACACACACACACACACACACACACACACACACACACACACACACACACACACTGATGAACCACACAACGTTCATATGCACCCACTTACCTTCATACACTGAGGTGGGGCCCCGAGTGACACAGTAGTCTAAAGCTCTCACCGTTACGGATCACTGCCGTCTCACCTCTGTCTGCGTGAGTTCGAGTCTCGGGCTAGGCCAGTGTGGGTAAGTGAGAAAGCTTGCCAGTAGTTTCTCTTGGGTCGGTGTTTTTTTCCGGGGTTTTCCCTGGTTCTTCCACCACCATTTATACTGGCCGCCATGTACAATGGTGTTAAACCCTACAACATCATACAGTGAGGTACCGAATACACTATATGCTGGAAAACAATAAAGTTATGAACAATTCTTTAAGAAAATTTTCACATTCTAAGCTAAGTAGAGTATGCTTGGGTTAATTTTAATATTTTATGTATAAGATTAATGGATGAATGTA
Organism: Megalonaias nervosa; assembly: GCA_016617855.1. Classification (NCBI taxonomy): domain Eukaryota; kingdom Metazoa; phylum Mollusca; class Bivalvia; order Unionida; family Unionidae; genus Megalonaias; species Megalonaias nervosa. Next base: position 51,581 of record JAECUM010020846.1, on the reverse strand, counting down.
CTTTGTCGATATTAGTAATTGTGCCCGTTCAACAAATAGCTCATAAAACTTTACGTGATTCAATTGCCAAAAAAATTGAAGTTTTGTTTCAACAGGATTGGAAGAATCGGGAAAATCGAAGCGTGGCATGGTTTTATTCTAAATTTCTATTTACACATATGAATTGTTTAACGTGGATCTCTTAATTATTTTGGAAATACCTCAATAAACCATGACCACCTTTCAAAATTTCAGGACACGGATGATAATGTAACCTGTTGAGTAAGGTCAAACTCGTGACGTAATACTAGAACACTTTCGCTGCCACGTAGAAACGCGTTGACGCAGAGAAACATGTTGCTCGGGCTTGCGGTGCTCCTGGCTGCCGAACAGTACCCTCTCTAAAACGAAATGTATGACAATCAGAACAAGGCAGCGACTATCTACTAACATGGATTTACTTCTAACTCAAAATGGCTTAGACGTATCTATTGTTAAAAATCAAAAACTTCTTGGTATCTACATTGATCAACATCTCAGCTGGAATGTACAGATCGATCACCTATATGCAATGGTAGTCAAAAGAATAACTCTGTTAAAATTGCTTTCGAAATTTCTACCTCCCTGATCACTTGAACTTTATTTTTCGGGATATATACTACCACCGGTAGATTACGGCTGTACCATATGGGGAAACACATCCAATTATAATCTGTCTAGAATTGATAAACTTCAGAAAAGGGCAGCCCGAATAATACCGAAACGTATTACTCCCTCGAACGTTTTGTTTTTACGTTTGCAGTGGCTACCTATACAAAAACGTATTCTTTATTTTAAAGGAATCATTGGCATATAGGTCTTCAAACGGTCTTTCTCCAGATTATATCTCTAACCTAACTGAACTAACATCATCATATACTGAGCGTAATCTCCGATCGACGACTAACAACGATCTCCAGATTCATTGGTCGAAAATCAATCATTACCAAAGCTCATTTACTGTATCAGCACCTACTGTATAGAATTCCTTACCACTGATAATAGGTAATTCAAATTATTATATCCATAAATAATATGTCCAGATCTTATTCAATATATATTATACGTACGAGTTATGCTGAGGTGTATGTACCTGTGTATAGAATAGTGTTCATATGTGTATATGTTTCCCAGTATAGTCACACATAGTCATTCATGTTAAATATGTATGAATGAGTGTGCGACGATACCTGATTATGTACATGGTCTTGTATACAAATATATATACATGGCAGATGGGTCAGTCATGACCAAATGTGTTATCCTCGTTATAGAAAGTTGTTTATTATTATTATTATTATTATTATTATTATTAAGAGTAAACAGGACAGTGTTGGCTTTCTGGAATGCATCCGGCAAGATCAGTAAAGCGCCATCATGTGGCAATAAATATGAAATATTTATTTAATATTTGGTCTGGTTTAAAATTATCAGAGAGGCTTCGATATACATTAACAGAGCTACAGGTTACTGCGGACTTTGTCCCTTCTAATAGGCACTCGTTGGTGCCAGCTTTGCAGCCATTCTTCCGGGTGAGATTGTTCCGATATTGTTGCTGTAACCTAATGAATAAAATGGGAAAAATAAAAACAAATAGTTGAGAGGCAGCAAAAAGACACGGAGGATAGACAAGTAAACTTTAAAAACAAAGTATCATCTCGACGAGCATTGTTTATTTATTTTTCTTTGTTTCGGACATTAAAGACACTCGGTTTACTTTAATTCCAGAGTGAAAAGGTTGCATTTATTTGACACATATTGTTTTAGAAGTAAATGAAAGGAATAAATAAATAAATAAATAAATAAATAAATAAATAAATAAATAAATACATTTATATCCAAAATATTCCTTCTTCCTCTTTTTAGATATTAATATGCATTTTGTTTCGTTGCACCAAATTGATATATTGTTGAGGTCGATTTGAAGTTTATTTTTAATGGAGTCAAGAGATTTACCAGATAAATGCAATGTAGAATCGTCAGCGAAAAGATTTGTGTTAGACTGCGCTGGATACAAGGCTAAGTCGTTGATACATGGAAGAAAGAGAAGAGGATCTAGTATAGATCCTTGAGGAACACCAGTTAAGATATGATTCGGTTCGGAAGTATATTTACCCGTGCAAACAACATGGAATCTATTAGTGAGATACGACGTGAACCAGGCAACTGAGTTTGGGGAAAACTTAAAGGCTGAAAGTTTTTTTAAAGAGCACCAAATGGTCAACCAAATCGATTGATTTTTTAAAATCAATGAAGATTGCGCCCGTAAGTTCGCCTGATTCTACTGCTAGTAGCCATTGCTCAATAAGTTTTCTCAGGGCAGTTTGACATGAATGATTCTGTCGAACAACTGATTGTGATTTATGGAGGAGTTGGTACTTGGTCAAGATATCTGAAAATATGCTTAATGACATATGCTTGTTTTTCAATCATATTTGAAAGTACAGATAGAAAAGATATGAGTCGACAGTTGGATGGGTCATTCTTTTCATTTCGCTTATAAATTGCGAATACTTTTGCTAACTTCATTGACTTTAGTGATATTGTGAACTGCCTATCGAATGAACTTCAATGACTCCGGGAATTTACAAAATGTACTCTTATTGCGTAGCACGCGAGTAGAATTTGCTTCCCAGAAAAAGAAATGAATGAAATCATTAAATACAGATCAATTGTAGTATAAAGGACGAAACATATATCGGCAGGCGTGAGTAAGAACACTCGAAGGCAAGAGGAGACGTGACAAGGTGCGGTCCCCGTTCTTACAGAAGGAAATGTACGATACATGCCTCTCTCTCTCTCTCTCTCTCTCTCTCAGTTGAATTTCTATTTTTTGGAATTAGTGATTCTTTTCCATGGAAATATATATATATATATATATATATATATATATATATATATATATATATATATATATATATATATATATATATATATATAAGTGCTCCTTACAAATTCTTGGACAAAGACAGTCACTGAAATTATTCGGAATTCCAAACTGGAATATTATTTCCTGTGATTCAACAAGGAACTGTTGACACATCAGTACAACGCTGACTATTGCATACGTCATCGCCCTCCATTTTGAATTTCATCGGGACTCGAACTCAGATTCATTTAGGACTTTTTAATAATAGGACTTCTACTTTTTAATTCTTGGATTAATTTTGGATTTGATTCGTAAAACCGCAAGTCCTTTTTCTCATTTTTACCTTGATTTTCTAGGGAAATAAATCATTTTGTTAAATTTTACAAAGCTTGTTGTCTTCACTCTTTCCTTGTTACTTTTTGTAAGAGCCTAGACTGGTAACAAGAAAATTGGGTTGCTCGTCCTTGGGATATATGAATTTTGGCTAAAATATTTTAGAAAACTTTGTTTTTCGAAATTTAAATACCCCTAGTTTTTAAAAAAAAATTAAATCCCAAGTATTATTTCACATTTTAGAAATCTTTAGGGAAATCAACAGGCTTTTTTTACAATGTCATCAAATTTGGAGATCTTTCTTTCAAATCCTACCCAGGAGCAGTTGGACTGTTTGAAAAAAGATGAATTGTTTGAACTTGCCAGAAAATATGATCTTTCTGAGGCAAAAGCTTCTTTAACGAAGCAAGAAATAAAAACATTTTGGTCCAGTATTTTGTAGAAAAGAGTGTTTTGGATAAAAGTGTTTTGGTTTCGATCAGAAAGTCTGTATCAGACTCTGACATAAAGTAAAGGAATTAAAATTAAAATACAAGATGGAATTGGAGTTAAGAAAGCTGGAACTTCAGAAAGATAAAGAAGAAAAACAAACGCAGTTGCAATTGGAGAAAGAGAAAGAAGAAATGCAGTTACAGAAAGAAGGGAGACAAATGCAATTGCAGAAAGAAGGGAAACAAATGCAGTTACAGAAAGAAGAGAAACAAATGCAGTTACAATTTTGAAAGAGTTGAGAGAGAAAGATGAGAAACAGATACAAATGCAATTAGATAAGGAAGAAAGAGAGAAAGAGAGACAAATGCAGTTACAAAGAAAACAAATGCAGTTACAATCGGAGAAAGAGGAGAGAGAGACAGATGCAAATCCAAATGCAAAGAGAGAAGGAAGAGAGGGGATATCAATTTAGAATAAAAGAAATAGAGCTGGGAAGTGAAAAGCACATTCCCACTTCAGATACAAATTCAGGTTTTGATATTACTAAGAATATTAGGTTAGTGCCCCCCTTTCAGAGAAAAAGAAGTAGACAAATATTTTCCTCGTTTTGAAAAAATTGCTGTAAATTTGAAATGGCCAAGGGAGCATTGGACTCTGTTATTACAATGTGTACTTACTGGTAAAGCTAGTGATATTTACCATTCACTGTCAGTACAGCAAAGTGCCCACTATGATCTGGTTAAGGAATGCATCTTAAAGGGTTATGAGTTAGTCCCTGAGGATTATCGGCAAAAATTCAGGAACTATAAAAAAAGAAACTGAACAAACTCATGTCGAATTTGCAAGAGAAAAAAATCAGTTATTTGATAGGTGGTGCTTAGCCAAGAGTGTTGATTAAGATTATGAAAGTCTTAGACAACTTGTATTACTTGAAGAGTTCAAGATCGGTGTCCATAGTGACATTAAGACTTATCCTGACGAGCATAAGATCGAAACCTTGGAAAATGCTGCTCGTGCCTCTGACGAGTATTCCTTAGCTCATAAAGTTCATTTTGTAGGCAGGTCTTTCACTCAGCAATCTTCTGGCAAAAAGGTATTCCAGCCTAATATGAACCCTTCTAAATCTCAATCTGGCACAACTTATAAAAATTAAGTTTCTGATAAGCTTGACCAAACCACCTTGACTCTTCCTACGTGTACCTATTACAAGAAGAAAGGACACGTTATTTCTGATTGCTTCAAATTGAAAAATAAGCATCAGAATCAAGACAGACCTATTCCAAATGCTCTTATTTATAAGAGGTCAAGGTCACGGTCATGTATTGAAAGCAATACATTTGTTGGGTCTAATAAACCCAAGTCTGATTTTATTATGGAGAATTATGAACCATTCATGTCGAAGGATTCTCTATCACTCTTGGGCGATTTGGCCAATCCTATCCCTATTAAAATTTTAACGGACACAGGAGCTTCTCAGAGTCTTTAGTTATCTGTACTTTGCCTTTTTCTGAGAAGTCTTCTTCAAATGAGAGTGTTCTTATTCAGGGAGTAGAGTGCGGCTTTGTTAATGTTCCTCTCCATTGTGTAAATTTGTCATCAGGCTTAGTTTCAGGACTTGTGACAGTCGGAATAGTGTCTTATCTACCCGTTCAGGGCATTCATTTATTACTAGGGAACGACCTAGCTGGAGACAAGGTTATGGTTAATCCACTTGTAACTGACAAGCCTTGTGTGGATCAGAAAGTTGATCCTATTCAAAAAGAATTCCCTAGTTTATACCCAACTTGTGAAATTACTAGAGCTATGGCAAAGAAAGCTCTTGAGAATGATTTTGATAAGGAAAATATTCCTTTAGCTGACACATGTATTGGTCAGGCTTTTGATGAGGTCACTTTCACTCCTAATTTGGATCAATCAAAAGGTACTGATCACAGTGATCCTCTTTTAACTACTCATTCTCTTGTTTCTAATTAGGGTGACAAACGACAATCACTTGTCATCGAACAGGAAAAAAATCCTGAGATCTCCTGTTTGTTTCAAAGGACCATTAGTGAAACTGAAGCCACTGAAGTACCTGTCTGTTATTTCATTAAAAATGGAATTCTTATGAGAAAATGGAGACCTCCAGAGATACCTGTTGGTGACGAGTGGTCAGTGAACTATCAAATTGTAGTTCCAAAATCTTACAGACAGGATATTCTTAGTCTAGCCCATGAAACTCCTTTGGCTGGTCGTTGAGGGATTAATAAGACTTATCACAAAATCTTGACTCACTTATATTGGCCACAAATCAAAAAGTGATGTTTGTGAATACTGCAGATCTTGTCATACTTGTCAAACGGTAGGAAAACCCAATCAGAAGATACCTAAGGCTCATCTGCAACCTATTCCCGCATTTGACGAACCATTTAGCAGAATAATGATAGATTGTGTTGGTCCCTTACCTAAGACCAAGTCAGGCAACCAATACTTGTTGACCATTATGTGTGCGTCAACAAGATTCCCAGAGGCAATTCCTTTGAGGAATATTAAAACTAAAACAATAGTAAAATCTTTGATAAAGTTGTTTACTCAATTTGGCCTTCCCAAATCTGTCCAATCGGATCAAGGGTCAAATTTTGTCTGGAATTTTCCAGCAAGTTATGTATGAATTAGGCATTCAACAATTCAAATCTTCTCACTATCACCCTGAGAGCCAAGGGACTTTAGAAAGATTTCATCAGACTTTGAAAAATATGATTCGATCATATTCTTTTGATACGGGTAAAGATTGGGATGAAGCATTCATTTACTATTGTTTGCTGTTAGGGAGTCAGTTCAAGAATCTTTTGGATTCAGTCCCTTTGAACTAGGTTTGGACACACTGTGCGTGGACCATTGAAGTTGTTGAAAGAGAAACTTCTTTCCAATGAAGATACTGAACTTAATCTTCTCGATTATGTTTCCAATTTTAAGTATAAGTTGTCAAAGGCTTGTGAGGTTGCAAGAGCGAGTCTGCACTCTACTCAGTCAAAAATGAAATTAAGGTATGATAAAAACTCAAAGGAAAGGAGTTTTCAGCCTGGTGATAGAGTTCTGGCTCTCTTGTCCATACCACAATATCCCCTTCAGGCCAAGTATTATGGTCCCTACACGGTTGAAAAGAAAGTAAATGATTTAAATTCCATCATGAATACTCATGGGAGGCGAAAACAAAAACAACTTTGCCACATAAACATGTTAGAGGAGTATATTGAGAGAGATAGCCAGGTAAATCATGCAATTAATTTAGTTGTACCTGTCACACTCACTGAGGATTTAAGTGAAGGAATGCAATCGGACTCTACTGATTTTGGAGTGACAAAGCTTCGAAATTTCGAAGTTATGAATAATCTGGACCAGAAACTTTCACATTTTCAGCAACAAAAAAGAATGAACTTATACAGTTATTATTTGAATATCAGCACTTATTTTCAGATGTTCCTAGGAGAACAAACAAAATTTTTCATGACGTTGAAATTGTAAGTTCTAAACCTGTGTAACAACACCCATGCAGGATGAACCCTCTCAAACAGGACTACTTGAAAAAAGAAATTGAGTATTTGCTGGAGAATGATTTCATAGAGCCCAGTAAAAGTGACTGGAGTTCACCATGTATACTTGTTCCGAAACCAGATAAAACTTTCCGTATGTGCACTGATTATAGGAAGGTGTGCAGTGTGACTAAAACAGATTCATTACCATTACCAAGAATCGATGACTGCATTGATAAAATTGGAAATGCCAAGTATGTCACCAAATTTGACCTTCTGAAAGGCTTTTGGCAAATTCCACTGACGGAAAGGGCAAAGGAAATTTCGGCATTCGTGGCTCTAGATGGACTCTATCAATATAAAGTGATGCCGTTTTGGATGAAGGGTTCGCCAAGTACTTTTCAACGTTTGATGAATATGATTACCTCTGGTCTAGATAATTGTGATGTTTACATCGAGGATGTCATCATCTACAACGACACCTCGAAAGAACATTTAGCAACAATTCGGAAATTTTTTGACAGACTCACTGATGCAAGTTTGACAATTAATTTATCCCAAAGTGAGTTCTGCCGTGCTTGTGTAACTTTTCTAGGACATATCGTGGGGCAAGGACAAGTTAAACCTATAGATGCTAAGGTCAAGGCTATCTCTAAATCCTTGTGCCTGTCAGTAAAAATCAACTGATGCGATTTTTAGGTATGGCTGGAAACTATCGGAAATTTTGTTCCAATTTTTCCATAATTGCTGAATCCCTGGCAAATTTATTGAGCAAGAAAACTAAATTTCATTGGAATGAAAAATGTCAGGAGGCTTTGAAACAAGTTAAAGGCCATACTTAAAATTCCACCAGTTCTTACACCTCCAAATCTCAGTCAATCATTTAAACTGTCTGTTGATGCAAGAGATGTTGGGGTTGGATCAGTATTGATTCAAGAAGATAGAGCTAGTGTTGATCATCCAGTGTGCTATTTTTCTAAGAAATTAAATAAGCACCAAAGAAATTATTCAATAATCGAGAAGGAATGTTTGGCTTTGATATTGGCATTACAACATTTTGAAGTTTACGTTAGTTCAGCTCCTTCTCCGATTATTGTGTTTAGTGATCACAACCCCCTTACAAGATGAAAAACAAAAATCAGAGATTATTAAGGTCGAGTTTGTTGTTACAGGAATATAATCTTGACATCAGGCACATCAAGGGAAAAGACAATTTAATAGCAGATGCACTTTCCCGTGTATAGAAATATTATTTCATATACACTTTGTGTAATTCATAAGAGTTCTTCTCATGTTATTTCTTAAAACCTCATATATAATTAATCTATGGTAAAAAGAAAGCTTTATTATATAAATCTTTCTTTATCTTTTTATGGGGGAAGTGTTATGTATATGTAATTTAATTATTTATTTGTTAGTTTTAAATTTTTTTAATTTTTTTTTATTTCCATTACATGTTATTGTAATTTAACTTTATTTTACTGAATTTGAAATTATCCAGAGAAATAATTCAGTTCTGTTTGACCTGACTGTTATAATATGGAAACATTGTATCTAGTTACTGATCTTGATTCAGAACTAGTAAGGTTTCTAGTAAACAACTTTTTTTACAATTTTTTTATATTCATTCCCAGACTAAGAACCATTGATTTCAATCAAGGCCATACCTGGAGTACGTGATGTTAGGCATGTTTAAAGCTTCTATATTGTTCTGGAAGGATGATCACGTGACCCTCATACGGGAATCTGTTTTGCGTCTTAACTTAGTGTATAACTGTTTTCTTCATAAGAATTAGCCAGTCGGGCTTTAAATATATGTTGTGACCACTTTGAGTTGAATTTTTATTTTTGGAATTAGTGATTCTTTTCCATGGAAATATACATATATATATATATATATATATATATATATATATATATATATATATATATATATATATATATATATATATATATATGGAATATTATTTTCTGTGATTCAACAAAACACTGTTGACACATCAGTACAACGCTGACTATTGCATACGTCATCGCCCTCCATTTTGAATTTTATCGGGACTCGAACTCAGATTCATTTAGGACTTTTTAATAATAGGACTTCTATTTTTTAATTCTTGGATTAATTTTGGATTTGCTTTGTAAAACCGTAAGTCCTTTTTCTCATTTTTACCTTGATTTTCTAGAGAAATAAATTATTTGTAAAATTTTACAAAGCTTTTTGTCTTCACTCTTTCCTTATTACTTTTTTAAGAGCCTAGACATGTAACACCTCAAAAATGTAATTTAAGTTTCCGAACTGTTTACTAGCATAAATGGAAAATTTACATGTCCTCTTCTTGTATAAATTCTACCTCGGCTTTAGTGATATTTATTATTATTATTATTATTATTATTATTATTATACGTTTACATGAGCCTTAATGAGCAAGCTAAAAGCATATATCTGCGTCCTGAATGCATATATCCAGCAGCAGAGAGGGTGAACAGACCACTTGTCTGAATCGTCAGTTCGCGAAAAATAAGGTTCCTACAATGGCTGAAAATACAAAGTCAATAACGCTAAACCGAAACCTCTAACCGACCGATTGGGTCAGCTCATTTCGTTACTTTATTTTGGACGCGCGTGTTTTCGTTTTTATGCGTGTTCGTTTACGTTTTGGACACTTACTATTGGTCGTCACCCTCTCTGCTGCTGCAATTATATCATTATTATAATAATAATGGAATCTCACACATCTAAACGAGCTCGACAGCGACTAGCGGCAATTAAAAAATATCTACCTGTCCGTGATTCTGTCAAGCAACAACTAGAAGCTCGTCAGGAGTCTCAGGTGGAGTTTGCAGAAGATGCAGAACAATTATTTAAACCGGTTACAAAGGCTACCAAAGATCTTCTTCCCACGTTAGAGAAAACCGCTGAAGCAACTGGAAAAATAGCTGAAAGAACTAAAAAAACAAAAAGATTCTACGAGAACTTCCAGGTGAAATAGCTGCTGCTCAACCAATGCGAGAAATGCTTGAAGGTATTGACCAAGCTCGTGCTGAAATAGGTGATATAAAAGATCGTATATCAGAGCCAGAGGCAGAACCAGAACAAGCAAGAGCCAAGATTAATCTGGTTGATACATTTACCGAAGATTATATTAAGTACATCAAAGAACTTAACGACATAAAACAATTACCTGTATTTGCCGCCATACGTTTTGATCAGCGAAAAATAATTTGAAACCCGAGTACGCTGATGATGTTGTAGGTCGTAAAACTTGGTACAAATGGATATTTCGCATACACTACGGAGTTGATCAGGCTCGAAGTAGTGATCCAAGATATATTAGATTTAGTAATGTAATAGATAACTATTTTCCAGAATTATAAGAACAACAAGAACAACGACAACAAAAACGACAACGAATAGAACAACAAATACAACAAATACAACAAAAAGAACAACAACAACGACAACAAGAACAACGACAACAACGACGACGACAAATACAACAAGAACAACGAATGCAACAACCACAATCACAACAATAACACAAAATAACAAGTGAGGTAGAAAAATACCAGGATGCCCCCAGTGCAACTGGAAGTGGTATTGCTACTCGAAGAAATGGTCTTATTACTCCATGTCCCAAAAAAGTCCTTGCCGATGTTGAACGATTAGAAATCCTCATTGGTGGAAAACGAGCTGGTAATAATTCCCCAGAAATTGTAAATGCTGCAGCTGCTATTTGTCAGAGATTGTTTACAGGCGGTATCATGGATATTAATGTTTATCGATCCCTCATCGATGAAATCGTTGATGATTACCACAGTGATTAAAGGAAGCAATTAGATACAATGACTAAAATAAGATGATCATACATAATGCTCAACCATGGTCAGGGTGATAAATTCGATATTACCAATTTATAAAGCGATCTACGGTGATGGACTCGGTGATGTTGTTCAGGGTCTATTCAGAAGGATAGCCCCAAAAGCAATACCGATTGTAAAGCAACTGGGAATGAAAGCTATTGACGTTGTTCGTGATAAAGGTATTGGTGCTGTTGGTGATGTTGCTAGTAAAGCATTATCAGCAATCAAGGATAGACTAGCACGATTGATACGACGAAAGCCGCAGCCAGTAAAAGTGCCCAGCACTGAGGTTATGCCTGCAAATGTTAGTAAAATAATAAATCAATCTGCGAATCAAAAATTAGCAGGGTTGGCTGGTGTACCACTATCAGAAAAAGAAAAAAGAAATAACTGCAAGTTTAATAGCAGGAAGTGGTCTTCGTGTTAGACGATAACAAATATAATAAAGATATTCAAACGTGTATCTGATCCCGCATTAGACATGGACGCACCAGTACTCAAAGATGAGTCTGTGCGCGATTATCAATATTATTCTTAGGACGCACGTGTACCTAACGCACGTGGAAGAATCGAATTACAAGTTCAGGATACAAGCAGATATTTCTTACCCACTGAGGCATTTACTGAGGTTGAAGGTAGACTCTTGAAAGCAGATAATACAGATTTCAGAATTGGTGATCGAGTTGGTTTTGTTAACAACGGTGTCATGGCGTTATTTAACAGCGCCACATACGTAACCGACGGAAAGAATATTGAATCATGCCTCGAAAACGTGGTCAAATGGCCCGTCAAGGATGTTTGCAAAAGATACTACTGATCATCCCGAGTATAACAATGTGAGACTCAATGCAGCTGGAGACGCAGTTGCAGCGATGAATGAAAATTTTAACTTGGAATTTGTGTCACGTCGATCAATGCTGAACGTCGATGAAAGATTTTCATGTGTGATTCCGCTGTCACATATATTTGGATTTTGCAGGCATATTAGGAAGGTTATATTTGGCGCTAAACACACTGTAGTACTTGTAAGAAAAGCCGCCGACAATGATGGAATATGGCGTGATGCTGCCGTTGATGCAGGTAAAGTAATACTGACGAAACTTTCGTTGTGGATGCCAACAATGACTCCATCGATTTCTGAAGAACAACGATTACTCTCTTTCATGGATCAAGGTGGTAAATCAGCATTGTCATGGTTGACGATGACCACAAACAGTATTCAAAACGATGTTAATGGTTAATTCACGTGGCAGATAGCATCACAGCAGGGAGTGTCAGCACCACGACATATATTATTGCTTTTCAAAATGCTGCACGAGTAGATTCACAGGAACGAAGTCCAATGATATTTGACCCGCTTGGGTTAGTGAAGTTTCTTTGAGGATAATGGACATCAAAATGCTTCCGAAGACTTGTTACTGAGTTTTGCTAATAATCAGGTAGCACGTACTTATCATCGGTTAATGACATTTATGGGATGTGATCAAAATGTTGATTCTGGTTTACAGATATCTCAGCGTAATTTTACAAAGTTGTATCCATTCTATACTTTTCGCTGGAACACTCGGATTTATTCAGGCAATCTGTCGTTAATATATACTTTCGAGCTCGTGTGGGGCGAGGACTTATTGCTAATTACAGAGCTATTGCTTTTATATTCAGCGACAAAACAATGCTACTCGAAGGTGTTGGTGGACGAATGAGAATTATTATTGCACCAGTAGAAAACATGTAATTAAATTGCTCATGATATTATAATGTCATATCATCATGTTAGTGTCAGTCTGGCTCCTGGTCAGATTAAAAAACTACAATCAGTATCAAAAGAGAACTGTGGAGTAAAATATCACTAAAAAAAAGAACAAATCACAGGTGGTTCAAATAAACTACAGAACGTCAACTCAGGCACTTCAATGAAGCCAAACGATCAAAGACCGGCATACGACTTAATCTTTCTGCGGGTGCTATTAAAGACATCGCTAAGACGGGTGGCATATTTCCACTTCTTGCAGCTATACCAGCGTTGATAGCCGCTGCAGCCCCAGCTGTTGCAAAAGCAGCTGCACTTGGCGCTGTTGGAACTGCTGCTGGAATGGCACTAAAGAAAAGCAACAGGTCACGGAATAAAAACTTCCAAAAAACAAAGGAAAGGGTCTAACACTGCCAGGAACTCCCCATTCGTGGTACGGAAAGGGTTTAAGACTTCCCGGGACACTTCGTTGATTCTTCCTATGTCCAATTTTGATTTACTTGATGCTGCTAAAAAACTAAACATCAAAAACTTCTGAGGTGTTTTTATGCGTGATCAGTTACCGCACAAACCAAACAATGTTGAAACTGTTATCATTAATCTCAATATAAACTCTGGTCCAGGTATTCATTGGGTTGCATGCGCGATTGGTCCACGTGGAATTATTTATTTTGATTCGTATGGACTGGCACCACCAAAAGAATTTTTAAAATTTGTTAGCAACATGCAGAGTATTCCAATCTGGTATTCAACATTACCAACACAGACAATAACTGATCCGCCAATATGTGGCCGTGAAGTACTCGCTGTGCTCGACGCTTTATCATCATCAACAACACCACCTCATAAAGTTGTGCACAAGTATACCACGTTGTCCAAAGTTTTAAACAGATCTTAAAGTATAATGGTAGATATCTACGGAAGATCTTCTCGCCTGAGTAAAATTCAGCAAGGTGACTTATCTAAATATGTAACTCTTCAAGATGTGAGTATGCAAGTCAGCGATGAAATATCTAGCATGCTAAATCTTGTAAATATTGATCCAAACGAATTGGTAGTATTTCAAGATCGCGAAGGAAAATTAAAATCAAGTAATGTTTCAGTGTTTGATCTTATTATTCGACATTTTGGAGTAACTGAAGATAGCATAGCAGTTTATGATAAAAATGGTAAGATTAAATCAGGTGTTACTATGCCAACAGTATTAGAAAGTATACTTGGGAGAGTATGAAAGATCGGCGATAATATGAATGGCGATCTCAACATGAACAAAAATACAATTATCAATGTGGGAGAACCAAAATCAGACGATGATGCGGCAACAAAAAAATATGTAGACAGCAACAACAATACGAGCACAACTGATATTAATAATCGTTTACTAACTGCCGGTGATACAATGACTGGTTCTCTCAATATGGCTAATAATAAAATTACTGGTGTTGGAGAACCAAAATTAAACGATGACGCTACAACGAAGAAATACGTCGACGATAGCAACATCCCGATGACGACATCGTTAACGACAATCAATGATGGAATGACAACATTCAGATCTGAATTTTCTACTCACGTGCAAGCGTTTCTGAATTTTCGTAGAAACATACATAGAGCCATAAATGAATTTTTTGGAAGTCCAGCTGTTATTGATATTAAACTCGTTGACATAAAAAAAATTACCGACAGTGTAGTATATACAGTAGCGTCTGGATCAGCATTATGGTCACCACTCAATAAATCCATCAAACATTGCGCTGAGGTTACGGGTATATACAGGTTCTCAGTACTCGGTGCTACAACATTTACAATACCTACCACAATTTCACGGCGTTATCCACTAAGTGGATCTTCTGGATCTATGTTAGTAGTACTGGAGCAAAACGACGAAGTAACATTTGTGGTGGAACCCGAAGAAAAAACTTAGGCTTGTTGTATCATTGGTGTTTTGAATTAGTCGCTAAACTACCACCTACTTAATATATAATGAATCAAAAACCAATCGACGCTAACCAATACAGATACGATCAAGTATTTGGGTGGCAGACCAAAATAAAAAATATCATTGACGAGTACACAGTAAAAATTAAAAAATATCGTAGACGTGTAGTTGTCGCTGACGTAGCTGTGTATTCAGCGTCCGCTACCATCGCTGGAACCGGCGTATTATTATCAACAATAACAATGACGTCGCCAGCAGTTGTGAAAATCTCTGTTTCAGCTGCGACAACAATCGCTGGTATTTTCAATATCTTCGGAAAGAAGATAGCTACGTGCACAAATACAAAATTACACAAGTACACAATAAAACTGCACGCGGCGATGGTAGCATACTCCAAACTATCATCGTTGATTTCGTCTTATCTTAGTGATGGTAAAATATCCGATGAGGAGTTCGCAACGATAACAAAAACTTACAATGAAGTATTTGACGAAAAAATGGAAAACCCCATGGAATATCTGGATACATAATTAATAATGCGAGAACAAATAGAAAGAGGAGCAGGAATTAGAATAACACTAGGATAATATATCAAACGAATTACTACAACAGATCGTCACTAATACAACACCGCCAAAAACCACAATGATATCAGCAAGCTCAACTAATCCTGAGTTCAGCGTTAGCTTTCCAACTGCAATTCCAAGCAAAGAAATAGTGCTAGCACAATTACGAGTTTATTATAGTTAGCCAAATATCAGATCAAAATCATTCGGTGGGTTGCAACCAAACAACTCATTAGTATTTGCAAATAAAAATAAACCCGACGGAACTCCCGATTGGCAAGTTGTGAGTATACCTACGGGTAGTTATAAAATAGAACAGATCAACGATGAAGTCCAGCGCAGAATCAAATCTATCACTGGAAGAGAATCCAAAATAGCTTTCACTGTTCACGAGCTAACTTTATCAGCCGCGATTGAAATAAATTCGACCGACTACGCTGTAAATATATATCAGTCGTCATTCAGAACCGTGTTAGGATGGCCTGTGGTTCCACCGGTATATGAGGGACCACAAGAACCAAAACGATCCGATTACGTCATAGATAAAAGGATATTTATAAAACTTCCAGAATATCGAGAAATTCCTCCATTGAAAGAGTCCATAGAATCATCCACTTTCACTGCGTCTGATGGTGAAATACTTCCCATTTTTGGTTATCGCATATTTCACAGAGATCATAAGGACGGTAAATACTATTATTTCGTCGATGAGGATGGTTTTAAAGGATTTATTACCGGCAAAATTAAATCCCAGCATAAACGAGTAAGCAGCGATCTACGAAATTTGTTTTCTTCTATGACGCAATATTACAACGATGATACAAAGCAACAGATCATTGAAACGATACAACATCTAAACTATGTTGCATCAGACCATCAATTCTACAATAAAGTTATTGTAGAAACAATAATTGCTAATGGTGATAAAGGAATCGTATCCGGGGATAAAGATTCGCCAAAAATGAAACAATTGTTTCTCGACCACTATAAAATAACCGAAGCAGAATTACCAGGATTCATGATGCCTGTATTTAACGCCGACGAACTAAAAAAGTCAGTAAATGATATTATCGATGAATATTTTCCAAACGTTATTGCTGCATGGAGAAAAGTAAATCCGCCGCCAGGTATTCTCAAACACAACAATAACACATATGGTGAAGGTCGTCATGTTTCACCAGGCATTGTAAATATAACATCGACGATCGCAGTCAACCTTGTATGTGACGTCATTGATGGCAGCTATCAAGTAGATCATGAAAAATCTAATCAGGCCCAGCAAGGATACATTTTATATACATTTACTCCGCAAGTGCCTCCTGGATACTTAATTGTAACAGAACCAATTAATCCTGTTTATCGGAGTTGTCATCATCCGTTATTATCAAGGATACATTTCAAACGTACTGACCAAATCGAACACTTGCTGAATTTGAGAGAAGAATCACTGGATATTAATATGTATGTAAGATCATAGAACAACCAGGATCAGTATTTTGTAAAACCAAAAAAAAATCTGTCAAATATATTATCTGAATAAATATTATAATCTGATTCTGAGTAAATATTATTATCAGAATAAAATAAATATTATTATAATCTGATTCAGAATAAATATTATAATCTGATTCTGAATAAATATTATAATCTGATTCTGACTGAATAGAATAAATATTATAATCTGATTCTGGCTAAATAGAATAAATATTATAATCTGATTCTGACTAAATAGAATAAATATTATAATCTGATTCTGAGTAAATATTATTATCAAAATGAAAATAAATATTATTATAATCTGATTCAGAATAAATATTATATTCTGATTCTGAATAAATATTATAACCTGATTCTGACTAAATAAAATAAATATTATAATCTGTTTCTGGCTAAATAGAATAAATATTATAATCTGATTCCTACTAAATAGAATAAATATTATAATCTGATTCCGAGTAAATATTATTATAATCTGATTATGAATAAATATTATAATCTGATTCTGAATAAATAGAATAAATATTATATTCTGATTCTGACTAAATAAATAAATATTATAATCTGATTCAGAATAAATATTATAATCTGAATAAAAATAAATAACTTTTTTTTACAGTAGTCAGAAATGAATTATCCTTCTTGACAGAGTCAAGGTTTTATACTTTCATTTTGTTTAGCTGTAACCTCAGTCACGGTGACAGTGTTTTCACAATTACTAGTTTCGTTGTCACTACAGTCACTGGTGACAGCGCTTTCGCTTTCACAATCATCACTGACATTATGGATTGTTTCACAGTCAGACATAATCTTTCTCAACTGTCTTATACGATTATTCACAATCTTTTTTGTTTCGTATTCGTGAGACAATTCTGATATAATTTTTTCATTGCGTGTGCGAGGGGAACAAATAGTTTAACCTGCGTATCTGTAACTGTTGCCAAGGATTACATCAGTGATTGCTGCAATAATTTAATGAATCTATAATCAGCTGATAATGTTTATCTATTTTCGAATTTTCGTTGTTGTAGTGATTCAAAATTGCTAATAATTTTTTCAGGATTAAGTTGATCAGAAATTTTTATACCGTCATATTGTAATTTTTCAATCGCAGAAATAATAACATTAATATTTGCGTAATTCATTATATAATAAATATTTATTTAAATTAGAACAAAAATATTTCTGAATATAAAAATAAAAATCTTAATAATAAAAATATTTCTGAATCAGATAAAAAATATTAATAATACAAAAATTCTGAATGGGAATAAAAATATTAATAATAAAATATTTCTGAATCAGAATAAAAATATTAATAATAAAAATATTTCTCAATCAGAATAAAAATATTTCTCAATCAGAATAAAAATATTTCTGAATCAAAATAACAATAAAAGTAATAATAATATTTCTGAATCAGAATAAAAATATTTCTGAATATGAAAATAAAAATATTAATAATAAAAAATATTTCTGAATATAAAAATAAAAATATTAATAATAAAAATATTTCTGAATCAGAATAAAAATAAAAAAGAAACAAAAAAAACAAACAGTAGCTATGATGAGCGGTTACCATTCCACGGGGTCCCTTCTTTACCATGAGGTTCTTCCATTGATGCCTTTCTTATGGCGGTTAGGTTTTTATTTATTAAGTCCTTTCTTATGGCCCATGGGCACCCCATGAAGCTTTTTTATTTCTGGTGACATTCTTTCTGAATGTCCTTCTGTGGGGTATACCCTTCAGTGAGGTTGTATGTACACTCCCCAAATCAAACCCCGAGGAGAGTGCAAAACAGCACTCACCACGTTGTTTGTGTTGAGGAGGTGTACATGGGGCGGAGCCCCCAATTATTAGGAAAACTGCGGTAATCGCTCTCCATCGACAATGTGTCAGTCACGGGATACAAATCTAGACCTTGAGTATGAGAATTTGCCATTCTAACACTGCACCATGGACTCATCCTTACAAATATACGCTTCAGAAATTATTATGAAGTTACCTATGCTGACCTACATGCGATCAATAATTGTTGTAAACTGCAGTGTGGTTATTTCAGTTGCCAAACACACAGTATAAAATAAATCGTAAATACATTTCTGCCGGATGTAAAATATATGCAGGTCTGTACAGCTATATTACCTGTAAGTTCTAAAAATAACTTCACGCATGTATCATGTTTAAAATGATAATGGCCTTCACGTGAAACCCAAATATTTTAAGTATGGTTTGATTTACTATTTCAGGGAAAGTCAAATGGTGTAAATGTCCTTCTCTGTTACAAATTATACTGCTCCACTGACAGACAGTTAAGTTACTGAATATAATAGTTACTGAATACGACACAAAAAAAATAATCGCGGCAGTCATGTAATATTACGCAGTAAAAAGCGGGACAACTGCTTAATTGCTCTACCAGAGAGAGAGAGAGAGAGAGAGAGAGAGAGAGAGAGAGAGAGAGAGAGAGAGAGAGAGAGAGAGAGAGAGAGAGAGAGAGAGCTTTGATAGTTATTGCCCTTCGTGTATGTAATACTTAAATGTGATTTTTTATTCGTTTTTCTTTGAAAATGCCGATTTGATCATATTATTTGCGACAAAATATATTGAAGACCGGCAAATATCAAAATATTTACCAGCTTTATATATCGATGGGAATTATTTTTCTTCGCCGGTTTCTACATTTACAGACTTAATAACTCTTGCGCTCTTGCAATAATTATTACTGCCATTTTTTTCCAAACTTGCAATTCTGACTCGCAAATTACTTAAAGAGTTATCCTTTGGATCTGAATTAATATGACCAATCACAAGTCCATCTTTGATCAATCCGTGATAACATTCATACACGAATTTATGACAAAAATACATTTTTTTTCCAGCATGGAATTTGAGATAACCAGTATTAATGACAGAACCGATTGTTTTTTTTAATCGACAGTTCCTGATTACACCATCACGAGATGCTTCACAATTCTTGATGATGGGATGTTTCACAAATTCATTTTGTTCCATTTATATAACAATATTATTTGTCTAAATTATTATTTTGTTGTTTAGGTGAAAATCTGGAGAGATAATCTTCGGCGTTTTTTTATAGGAGATTCGAAGCCATCGGTATTATTTTTTTAATCATAATATCGTTTCAACTCTCTGTATTTTGTACCATCGCATTGCAAACACAACTGAGTGTCTCTTCTGACACCAACACCACACGGTAAACACGGTTTTGGTCCTAGACTCCTTCTTCGAACGCTTTGCATACGATATCCACAGAATTCATTTACGCAAGCTTTCTTACAAGAAACTGAAAAATCTATCATAAGCCATATGCATTTATTTTTTGTTTGAATCATTATATATATATATATATATATATATATATATATATATAAGGTATATATATATGTTATATATAGTATATATATATATATATATATATATATATATATATATATATATATATATATATATATATATTTGCCTTAATTATCATATGGAGGAGTTTGAGAGATTATATGTAATTAAGCCCTCTAAAGCTCGATTCGATCTTGACAAACTGTTGAAACCTAAATTTAGTTTTTCGATGCAAGATCTGGCTTTAACGAATAGGGATATAACTGATCGTATCCGTGAAGCCAAGAAGGAATTTCGCGACGATGGCGCGGCTCATGTGTGGTCAACATTCAGAATTATTGCAATTATCGATACTAGAATGAATAACGAGCGATCAGCAAAGATTATTAACTATCTCGACAATCAAAATATTTTATTCTAATAAAATTTATTGTAGAGACAGACAACAACACTTGGATTATCCGTAACAAACTTGACCCTCTCGGACTTCACACTGGAAATATTGTCACGTTAAATAAAAATTCCAAACCGGGAATGTTGACTGGTATTGACAAACCATATTACGAACGAGCGTATCCTGTGACTGCAGTCATTTATGCGATATATCCGCTAAATGATAAACCTAGCGTTGATGATCTCAAACCGATGAAAGTGTCAAGGCTAAATTGTGTAGCTGAGCAAGTTACAGAAATTTTCACAAACGCGATATGTGGAAATGGTTTAACGGATTTACGACGTAAAAAAATAATTGAGTAGGCAGAAACAGTTAAAGATACCGGAGCGTCTATCAGCGACGTTGCTGAACTGGGAAAGAAATTAAAATTTCCGATTACGGTGAAAACACTAACCGGAGAGATTTTACACAAATCGAAATATGAATCAAGGGAAGCTCCGATAGAAATTATTGATCATAACGCACATGCATGGACAACGGCCGTAACAATATTTTCACGAGATAGAACAGTTAAATTTTATAATGATTATATGTTTGATTTTATCAGAAATATTAGTAAGGATGACCCTGTGTCCGTGTGGTTATTTCAAAGTTCAGAATCTGTGGACTATGATCAGTTTGTACGGCCTGATGGAGACATTTATCGTGCAGAATCTCTCCACGAGGAACAAATACTGAGTAATTGTTTTACCGTTCCGTCAGTTGCTGCTCACTTTGCTCAGGAGAAAAATTCATGGAAACCGATAAGATCTGAATTTCTTCAAAATGTGCAAAACAGCTGCGTCGAATACGGACACGGCGGATTATGGAATACTAAATACGATTATAAGGATGTTATCTCGGTTGATACGGTAGCATGTTATCCTGGAAGTTTTCTTGGGTACGGAGAGTGTTCTGAATACTTTAAGAGATTTGGACATCCAACACACGAGATGACCAGAGTTGCGATAAATGGACCCTTGTCAGATTCTGACTTAACCGGATTCGCCTGTATAGAGTCATTCGAGTTTGCACCGAAAAACCTTCATCCGATTGTTTATGCACGGTTTGGAAGACATTTTTCAGAAAAATGTTGGGCTCCAATAGTATTATTACGGTATATGCTTGATAATAAAATTTTAATATCGTTGGTTTCAAGTGAAGCGATAATATCGTATCATTCACAAAAACAAATCTGGTTACCAAAGCCCAATGAAATAATTAGCGATAATCCCGATGAAATTGAATATAAAAATAAACTTGCAAAGGATCTTTGCAGAAAAATAATCGGTAAGTTTACTCAGGGTAGTTGATGTGACCATAAACGACATTGTACAAGACTAATCATCGACGATGCCGAACTCGAATTGTATAATTGCTGATACAACGGAGAAAGCACATTTATAAGTCGAAGTAATGCTTATTTGTCGGATGGAACTAAACGAGGCACAAATGTGAGCTATATTGATGGAGAGTCACCACAGTTTACTCATTTAAGATCTTCGATGTTAGCATATGTTTAGATAAATTTATTATCGATGATAAACATATTTCATGATACCGCTGTTAGAATTGCCACAGATTCATTTTACATGAATAAAAATTATGCGGATTTGCTAAAACGATTACCTATCGGCGCTGATGCATCATGGGGAGAGTGGAGAATCAAACGAGAAAATATACCTAATTATTCTGAATCTGCCGACGTTGACATTAAGGGGACATATTACAAGAATAATAATCAAGTATCAAAATCATCAGCACCATTGGTATATGATCCTGTGGCCAGACATAAAACTGTTTATCTTAATGGGTGTGGTGGTTCTGGTAAAACAACGCGTGCGATTGAATTATTCCTGAACAACTGTTCAGATGTGGTTGTTTTGACACCCACACATAGACTCGCCAGATTCTTGAACGAATGGGTGAAAAATATATCCCTAAGATTATTATCTGGGATGAAATTTGTACGGTATCGTTGGAAGTATTAAAAATATTTCTTGACTGGTTGTTGACAAAAAATACTGCTGTGATAATGTGTGGTGATCATGGTCACCCGCCACCTTTTCTTGGACAGTCTCCGCACGAATGGCTGAAAACATTCGTAGATTATTATGAGGAGATAACTGATGATCACAGAGCTACTGATGAACCACTGAAAGAGTTTAAAAAGTTAATCAGACTGCAGCCAGATAAAATAAAGTGTGAGATAATGCGTAAGGTAATTCCAGAAACTCCTATGAATGATTTTTGTAATTTGTGGAGGCCTGATGATTTGATAGTCGCAAGTAGAAAGATAGTTCGTGATACACTTCAAGAACAATTATTTCTGTTACATAAAGAAAACTTTTCAAGTCTACCTGTACCATTGTGTTATCGCCCAGCAGATACTCGACGACAGAATATTGAAGCTGAAATTCCAGGTTGCGGTGATAAACCAAAACCTTGTGTTAAATGATATTGTTTTAGTTCCTGTCAGTGCTGTTGAGAGCGCGTTAACGATGGATAAAACTCCATGGACTCTAGGATACGCTATAACGATTCATTCGTCACAAGGATTAACTATCGGATACTAATATTTGGATTACTGATGATCGTATTGAATGGTCAAATTTGGTCTATCTCGCAGTGTCTCGAGTCAGAAGAATATCTCAGATGCGGAAGGTTATCATAGACTTCAAAGAAAATAATAGCGACACCGATGATATAGTTAACAACGAAGTTATCAAGAAAAAAATTTTTTGGTTATAAGCAATGTGACCAAAAAAAATAAATAAACGCGACTTTGATCTCGATGCTGAATTTATTATGACACTGAAACAACGACAGAATACTCATTGTGGGAGCTGTAACACAGTAATGTTGTGGCAGCATTCGAATAATAATCCAAGGCTATTTACCGTGGATAGAATTAATAGTATGTGATGTGTGATTTAGATTTTTAACGTAGCTTTAACAATTTTTCAGTCATATCCCTACGATTTCTGCAGTGTGACAGTTTATAGTGATGTCTAGCACTGGGGCATCATGCTACAGACATGAAGCATGATGTCCCACCCAGTCACATTATCCTGACACCAGGCCGACCAGTCCTAACACTAATAGTAGTCTTGGTCACACACGCAATAATCCAAGACAGTCTACCGTGGATAGAATTAATAGTAGTCTTAGTCACACACTCGAAAATGTGATGCTAACCTGTCTTGAATGTAATCGACGTCGAGGAGCCAGTTTACAAAAGTGGTGGTAATTGTGTGTCTTCAGGAATTATTTGTAATTGTTCGGGTACAAATCCACGCTGAGGAGCAGTTGAATCTAATCTGTAGATTACAGGTCTACCCGTGGATCTTACCACGCTGGAAATTTTATGTGTGGTCACGCTCCAAATAGGATCAGTTGCTCTTTTTTTACCACCTTCAAGTTCACCAGGGTCATATAAATATCTTACAGTCACATTACCTAGTACTGGTTGTTTTGAGAAAGAGTCATGTCGTTGTATTGGTGTATATTTTTTTGTGACTGCATTGGTAGGCTTCATAGAAGTTGCACGAGTAATTTCATTATTTAACGCAGCTATCACACTTGGTAGTCTTGCAACCCATTCACGAGATCTCTTGTCTTTCAGAGATATTTCCTGCGCATACTGATATCCAAATAACCGCTCAGCAAGAGTTCGATTAAATCGTTCAACGATTGCCTGATCGCGATGAATTGCGGTGTGTCCTCGTCTGATTTTAACGTTATGCTGTTTCATCATCGACGTTACTGCACCAACAAATTCTTTGCCAGGATCAACCTGTAGTAGTTGTGGCCATCGCAAGGGTCCTCATTGATAAATTCGCTTAAACGCAGATGCAACTTCAGTCGCTGTTTTTGTTGATAATGGTTCTGCTTCCTTATATCTACTTGCAACGTCAACGACAGTTAACGCGTATTTGTATGTGCGTGATTGACGTCTACCAGTTTTAATTGTATCATGAGGTAAAAACAAAATATCTGCTTGATGAACTTCATTGGGAGTGCTGACATCAAAATGTGCGTACTGAATTTTTTTCGGTGGTGGTAGATCAATTTGCCATATTGCCTGTCGTGCTAACCAATTTTCAGCAACAGAACGTGAGACACTTGCTGCATCAGCAAGTTTGCTAATCGCTGCTCTACCCCTCCAGTATCCTCTTGGACTATAATAAACTGATTCAATAATAATAATAATAATAATAATAATAATAATAATAATAATAATAATCAGTTTATTAATTACCGACCCCTAGCACTAATTTACCTTTCATCGCAAATTTTACTAGAAAGCTAGCAAGTTTTTCTTGGACAGATTTATTTTTTATGGAATTTAACGAGCGAATCAACTTCACATCTGCAATATGTCGTTGTTGTAGATCTGGATTTTTATACGCAACATCATGAACGTGACACGCTTGATCAGTCGCATTTATTGGATACTCTCCAGGTCTCGGTTCGTCTCGTTCGTCAAGTCGGATATCAAGTCGAGTTCCAGGACCACAATAATTGTATCGAGGTAGATGTTTCTCACCAGGGTATTTAGCCCATGGAGCTCCTGGTAATTTTCCCAGATCACCGCCCCTGACATTCGTCAGGCGAGACGAAATAAATTTGTTGTTTTTTTTTGTACCACATTTCACACACTTGCCTGTAAGTGCACGCTTTTTATTTTTTTGTTATTATTGTTGTTAATCCACTTGTGGGGGTGATTGCTCTGCATCGAACACAATATAAATTCATATTATTTATTATATTTGCACAACATAGGTATCATTGACTTTTCATCGACACGAAAGCAAGAGCCAGTCAAACATCATCAAGCGCTACCAAATTCTATCAGAGCAATTATACTTGGCCCATCTGGAATTGGTAAAACGGAATTGTTGCTTAATCTGATAATGAGATGGCTCAAGTGGAATAAGTTATATTTAGTGGCACCATCTGTAGATGATCAGAGATGTTATGAAGTACTTAAAAGATTTTAATTAAAATGCAAAATTGTTGGACGAGGACGGTAATGATATTGTTGATTTTATCACCGATATTGATGAAGCCCCATCTGTGGATGACCGCGATGGATTTATTAATAATCTCGTAGTATATGATGATGTGATGCTGAACAAAACAATCAAATCCAGCTCGAATATTTTCTCGAGGCAGACGCAAAAACACAGACGTGATTTATGTTACTCAGCAATATACACAAATACCGAAAGTGATCAGAGATAACTGCAATGTTTTAGTTGTGTTTAATGAAGTCGATACACATACTCTGCAAAACATTCATCAGACTTGGTGTTCAGGGGATATGGATTTAATTAAATTCAAAAACTTCTTTTCAAAAGCACAAGCTACCCCACACGGATTTATCACGATAAATTTACATGACCCCAGATCTAGGTATTGTATAGG
The DNA here is from genome assembly GCA_016617855.1 of Megalonaias nervosa. NCBI lineage: Eukaryota > Metazoa > Mollusca > Bivalvia > Unionida > Unionidae > Megalonaias > Megalonaias nervosa. Next base: position 25,583 of record JAECUM010020846.1, on the reverse strand, counting down.
TCTTGATAAAATTTTCGGTTGAGAGACAGCGGCAGAGAGGGTGACGACCAACAGTGAGTGTCCAAAACGTAAAAGAACACGCATAAAAAATGAAAACACGCGCATCAAAAATAAAGTAACAAAATAAGCTAACCCAATCGATCGGTTAGACGGTTCGGTTTAGCGTTATTGACCTTATGTTTTCAGCCTTTGTAGGAACCTTATTTTTCGCGAACTGATTCAGACAAGTGGTCTGCTCACCCTCTCTACTGCTTATCCACGTACTTGAAGCATATGTCTGCGGACTTGAACCATATATTTACCTCTTTCCGTTTTTTATTTATTTATTTTTTATTTACTGATTGTTCTGTTGGGCTTTTTTGGATTACGTGGCAGTCAGTATATAGTTGGAGGATGATAATGAACCAAACTGTACTTACATGTATGTATTAATCTACCACATAAAGATATTATAATGCTGTTTGTGTAGCACAGCCTTTTCCACGTGTTGTTTATATAATCACAACGTGAAACTTTGTCTACGTTCTCTATCGATCCACGAGGAAGCTCTATACGTGTTTCATGCACTTCACGTGATCGTAACATGCTTGGTCGGACCAAATAGGATTCCATTCAATGTAAACTGCCAATTGGAATAGGCACGTTGGCACGTTCGGAGGTTATGAAATGACTGGGATTTGTTTTAGAAAAAAAAAAAAAACTATCACCCGATTTTGTATTTGTTCATCCTAGATATCAGTATTAGTAGTTTTGATTTTATGATTCAAACATACCTGTATTTAGGTACCTGTCTGTCTGTCTGCTGTATGGAATTTTTACAACATTCTTTATTCATGAACGCTTGCGTGCATTCTTTGAATGGGTGATCAGGAAAAATGATCTCCTATATTCCCCAGATCTTAATATCTCATTTTTTGCGAAAAATTATAAGAGTTAGTGCTCAAAGAATTTACGAGTATTTTATAAGCGCTCGTGTCTAATTAACATCATTTTAATTTTATTGTGTATAGTTACTAGTCTAATTCACATCCATTTAAACATTATTGACACTGGTATAAGAGGAGAGACACCTTTATTTAACAAACAGCAAAATAAAATCAGATGCGACGTTTTGTTGTTTTTTTGTTTTGTTTTTTTTTTTCTAATTGATTGAATTTATTTTATTTAGAATATATTTATGCAGTCAATACGCCAGTCTACTATGTAAGCCTGGACACTGATAGATATGAACAGAGCACACATAATTAAAATACATTAATATGCTATTAAAATACACAAGTATACCATTAAACTATTTACACCTGTTAAACTTCAGCACAGTTAAACACACACAATACATATACAAAGTTAGGCTTGCAGTGCACAGATGTGTGTGCGTGATTTGGATGTTTAACGTAGCTTTAACAATTTTTCAGTCATATCGCTACGATGTCTCCGGTGTGGCGGTTTATAGTGATGTCTAGCACTGGGGCATCATGCCGCAGACATGTAGCATCATGTCCCACCCAGTCACATAATCCTGACACCAGGCCGACCAGTCGTGACATTAACCTCTTATAAGTCTTTGGTATGACTCAGTCGGGGTTCGAACCAGCGACCTCCCGCATCCGGGGCGGACGTTCTAACCACTAGGCCACTGGAGCGGTCGCAGTGCAAAAAAAACAAAAACATAAAACGTAGCCAGACATGAAAGAGATATGCTTGCAGCGCATAAATTCCAAGACACAAAAAGTTTCTAGAAACACAGAAATAAAACACACAGAGACAAGCTTTCAGTACATAAATTACAAGACACAAAACATCCAGAAATGTAAAAATAAAACACACACAATCATGAAAAGTATGTACATAATAGCATAAAAGTTAGCACAAAAAGTGTTTATTGTAATTAGAATAGTTTGCATGTACATGGTTAGTGATTTTGCATCTTCGCAAGCCAAGGTTCCGATATGTTAACCCTATCTACACCTTGGCGGATAGAGCAGATATTTCTGTGCTTCGGATCTGTGAATTTCATTGGCTGCGGCTGCAAGCCACCGCATCCAATCAAAATTAAGTTGTTCAAATTTGAACCCATTGCCTACATGAGCGAGACAAAGGGAGCACACAACTTGAAGGAACCCATTCATAATCAATTTTCCACTGCCGTGTTTGTACACATAACTTTCACTCAACTACACCTGTAATGGCTTCTCTTTGGTACGTAGTCATACTTTCGATGCCAAACTAACAAAATATTCTTTTGAAGTCAATTGTTTCCACCATTCTCGGCCGATGTACAATGCACCGTTGTTACACGCTGTTGGTTAGCTAGCATTACATACCAAGGGAAGCAACTCGTGAATTCAATATATGTCGCAGGTGATATTGCAGATTTAAGTACAAATGACAACCCATTAGTTACAGAGTCATTCCGGATTACCAAAACAGAAATTAATATATATCCGTATTATATTTAAATGACATTCAAGCTAATTTACCATATTTTATTAGGTTTTTAAAAATATATTTTTGTGACTCTGGCTTCTTTACTGCAAACCTATTTCTCTTTTTCACATCTACTCAGAAACTGCATGACATAATCAGATAAGAAAACTATGTCTGAGACATTTGTCTCCAGTAGTAACGTCGGTATAATGGGGGTAATACGGGAATTGGATCCTGAGGAGGATAAGGAAGACTTGGTGAAGGAGGCCAACAAGCCTAGTTTTAGGCTTGTGCTCCTCACCAAGACATCGTGGAGATAAATGGAAACAGGTGGAGGCATCGATGTCCGGCCAGTGGTGCTCGGCCTGGGAGGTGCGACAACTGGTGATGAAGAGAATTAGTGCAACCCAACTGCCGTTTTCAGTCCCAACTCACCCTTCACTAAAAAAGTGTTGTCCTCGTAGCTGATTAAGTGGAAGAAGCAAAGATCAACCTGATGAGCTACTTTGGGTGTCCTTACATCAAACCATCCACGGGAAATGTTTCTTTGCGCGGGTAGGTAAATTGCTGGAGCAACGACATATTCACGTTTCCAATAACCGTGGGGACTGTAGTGAATAGCGGCTGGTTTCATTATGCCCATGTGCTTTACCTCCAAAGAGAATCTTAACCTTTATGCATCTCTTCACGATTGTTATGTATATCTATATTGTCTGTTTAACTTTTGTTCATGATTTTAGATTGTAATGATCATTTATAAACGACATATAACATAGCTACATTTTGTCCATGATTATAGATTATATTTTAATATAATTCAAACTTTGCAAAGGTTGTTTACTTGGATTTTAGTTCTTATCCCAGTCTTGATAATGAACCTGTTTACATTTTGGGGTTATTTCCATTGGTATGATTGAGTATTGCGAAATGAGTTAGGTGGGGTTTTATTGCGACGTACGTCAGATGAGAAGGTACTGCGGCGTAGATCAAGTACGAATGTATTACGACAAAAGGTCGTAATAGAATCGTCGGGATTTATATAAGGAGGAAGAAGTGAATAATTTTCAGTCCTATTCATATTACTGTTCTTTTTTATTTTCAGTCTGCAGAAATTCTAATGTTTTATTTAGAGTTAATTTGAGAGGGGTCATTTATTTTTTTAAAATTATTTATTGAAATTACAAAGTGCTCATATATGTGTTTGGAGTAAACAATATTTTGGGATTATTGGGAATTTATTCAAAGACGTTTTAGACAATGCCATTGTTATACATCAAGACAGTTGGCACGTCAGCACATTCAAGACCAAGAATGCATTCGTAATGCTCTATTCTTTTGGAATTGCGATAGAACTTTTAGGATTAATTTGGATTTTGCTCACAATACTGTAAGTTCTTCTTAAATATTCATTTAATAACTTTGAGAACTAAATTATTTGTTACATTTTACAAAACTTATTGGTTTTGCTTCTTTCTGTTACTTAGGTTAGGACCACAGAGTTGTTACATGATCCATCTGCGAGTTCTTTCTCAGAGCGTAGGAATGATTGCATTCAAGGCAAACCCCATGAAACATAAGCACGGTGACATGTTTCCAAACTCTCTTCGAACCTTAATCATCGACCCAGTTGGATCCGGAAAAATCCAAATGTTCTTCTGTTTGATAATGAGATGGTTAACGTGAGCTCACTTGTATGTGATTGCGCCGTTGCCGGACGATCAACCATTTTATGATGCAGTCAGGCATTTTCACGGAAGCTCCTCAGCCACCATTTATTTCCTTTTCGCAATCGGTGAAAATCATCGAATTTAAAAGAGATATGGACCAAGCAGGAATACACTCTAGTTACTGGGCTACTGTCCACTATATGAATTTTACAACAGAATACTCAAAACAGTTGAAGATGGAAATATTGATGAAGGCAACGAAATGCTTGCAGCATTTATGCAAAGAGGTAGATATGGAAAGACTCAGAAAATGACCCTGAGCACGTCGATCCAAACCCCAACGCTTGGACGAATAGGACCATCGTACGAACCTGGACCCTCGTACGAATTTTCACTGATACAATTTTCCACACCTACGTAAACAGGCTAAGATTTATCTATGTCTCCACCAGAAAACCTTTCCCAATCTCCACGCCAACCTTGATCTACACCTCCACTGGAAAGACTTTCCCTAGCTCAAGATCTTGTTTATAACAAACTGCATGCACTTCAGCGTTCACCAGTGCCGCAAAACTATTGGATTTTACATTGTTACTTAGAAAATAAGTTTAAATTGTATAAGAAATGTCTATTGATATTTAACGACACTCAACCACCTGACAAATCGGCATTGATGAGGATGTGAGCAGGTTTGCCACCAAAGAGGATTTGACTGAATTTACCAGCCGGGTTGTTGTTGACGTCAGCTCGGGCGAACACTGATTTTTGAAGATCAAACTGGAAAATTTAACACGTCTAAAGTGATATTTATTGTTTAGAAACTGCGAAATCAATTAAACGGGCGGGTTGTCAGAGACTCTGGCATGTCGATTGCATTTATAAATAATTACATTGATGTAACAAAGGATGCGGTGAAACGACATGTGGTTGCAAAGATCGCAGGGTTGCCTCCACCATCACCCGTGGTAACGGCTTGAGGACTGATCAACGTAATATTAGCCACCGTGAGAATATTAGACTCCGAGGCAACATACAAAACCGTAACACATGGTCGACTTATATTCTATGTTTTCGTGCTTGCTTTTGATAGACCTAAATCTCATATCGTAATGGTGCTCGAGTCCGGATCAGATTTATTCATCACAAAAATATTTTATCTCGGGTGAGGTGTAGTACATACATTGATAAATGATATTTCGCTTTTAGAACCATATGTAATAAGTACCACAACAATATTAAAACATATGGAGATTGTACAATTATTTGCCGGAGATGAAATTCAATTAAAAGAATTCAACATCTATCCAGACGGACACGTTATTGTCTTTTGGCGCTTTGTTTAAGATTAGCTTTATTATTACATATAAGGGATCAATTCTCCGGTTGTGAGGTTGCGGAATTTGCCTACGGGCTGTTGTCCGGCTGACTAGTGATTTTGTTCCGGTAGTTGATTCAAATCTGCGTGAAAATTGTGTTAACAAACCATCATATCCACTTAAATATAATTGTGTTTAGAGATAAATAGAAATCGGTAGCTTGGACCACCCAGACGTACAAATACCAACTCGAAGCCATGATGGAATAATTGCATTCGTACGTAAAACACTCAGTCAATATTATAGTTTGAAGGATTATTTAGTTAATAATATTTTAAATGATAAATTTTATTTCAATCATAAGTTCGCACTTTAAAGATGGGTAATGTATAAAGCGCGTAGATTCATCTATAAGTTCCAAAATCCAGGTAAAAATTAGTGTGATGTGAATGGAGGTCGTGGGCTTTCTGAAAGGTTAGAATGACCAAATTTCTGATTAGGTAGTGTAACCCACGTGACCATGTTTATTGATAGTGATTATGAATGTGAGATGCTATCTGTTACGTATTTGTAATCTATATTACATAATTATTGCCTAGAATTGTTGATTCTTAGAAGTAAAATGATGCGATTTTTTCATTGCTGAATATTATCGGAAACTTTGCCTAATTTTTCCATAATTTATGAATACATGACCAATTTCTTAAGTAAGAAAACCATGTTTCATCGGTTTAACAAATGTAATTAGTCGTTTGATAAGTTAAAGGCCATCAATGGTGCACAAGTTCATTCAGCTCCAGATTTCAATAAATCATTTAAATTGTCTGTAGGTGCAAGTGATGTAGGGGTTGCTGGAGTATTGATACATAAAAAGAAAAATGGTGTTATCGTCCATTTTGCTGGGTTTTTGAAACAATATAACAAGCACCAAAGAAATTATTCCACGACTGAGGAGGAATGTTTGGTTTTAATGTTGGCCTTGCAACACTTTAGAGTGTATTTTAGTGCCGCTCTTCGATTGTTGTATATGGTGACCACAACCCCTTTACTTTGATTAATAAAATGAAAAACGATAATCAAAGTTTGATAAGATGGAATTTGATGTTGTATGCATACAAATTTGTAATAGGCACATCAAGTAAAAATAAAGTTTGATTGCGGACGCACTTTCAAGTGTATAGAAGTATTGCGTTATTTTCTATATATGTTGTATTATTCATGACATATATTCCGATGCGATATTAATTATATGTATGTGTGATTAATATGCTAAAAGAAAGTTTTATTGCATAAATCTTTCTTTTTCTTTATGAGGGGATGGATAATATATATCTGTATTTATTATGTGTTGGGGTTATTTAGGTGTCATTCAAATAGTGCATAGCTCAATTCATAAGTTCCAATGCTGAAATCAGGTCATTATCACGTGATGTGAATGGAGGACATGGGCTTTTTCCTGAAAGGCCAGAATGGCCTAATTTCTAATTAACTAGTGTAACCCACGTGACCCTGTTTACTGATTGAGATTATGAATATGAGGCGCTATCTACTGCATGTTGGTAATCTATATGATATTACGTCGAGTTGGGGATTCGTAGTAGTAAACGCCAATCTTGGAAGTAATTCATCGAGAGGATTGATGTATTTAATGTCATCATTCCTTGGAGTTACAGTGCTCGAAATATTCAGATTGATTATAATAATAGCTGTATGGGATTACTGTGAATTTACATAAAGTCATGTCATGCATGCGACTATAGTGCGGGCCTAACCTTGATACCAACTGACCTCTCAATCGGCGCATGCACAGTTCACGTCACATGAGCATCTCATTCTCGGTCAAGAACTCGTGTACCATTTGACAGCGTACCGTGGCAAATTTTCGCAGAGCCATTAGCTCTGACGACGGTGGGCTATGCTTCAGTATCAAGTGTAATGGCATAAATACAAGTTAAACTTGTCGATATACAACCATTGATTCATGCAACTAGCTAGGTAGAAAGTTTTAATATCTTTACTTTTGTTCCATTTTTTATATGATGCCTCTTTAAACCTACCCACCCCGCCCCCATCCGGCTCTCTCATCCAGGGGAGATAACCACAACAACGAAAGCTCAATATTTCCACAAATTCTCTCTCCTGATCAGATGAGAATACATGTAAAAGTTTACCGAGCCGAGAGAGCGTTAAAGCTGCCAATCGGAAAGAAGTTATTATTGTGTATCCGAATATAAACGGACTTCGATATCAATGTGGACACAGAGTACTGCATTCTCCTTTTGCTGATGGGACTGTTGGCATTTTATGTGTTGCTGAGACTAGACTCGGCTTATATTTCAATGATCAGCTGTTTACATTTCCATGCTTTAGGCCATTTTGAAATTAGATAAATTGTCATGGTTAATGACTGGTAACGTTCATCCGATTGGCTCTTTCCCTCAGACCAAGGCCAGAAATGGAATGCAAACACGTCGAGAGCATTCCTATGGAACTGAATGTCAACGGCAGGAAGTAGGCAGTGCCGGATTAAACCCTATGGAGGCGCCTAGGCAGTCGAAATCTCGGAGCCCCCCCCCCCCCCGCAAATTATCTCCTAATACTTTCAAAATCAAATCAATATTATTTTGATCCGTTGTCGCGGGGCCCTTAAAAGGCGTGGGGCCCATAGGCCGGTGCCTACTCTGCCTGTTGGATAATCCGGCACTGGAAGTAGGGAATGTTTGGTCTGCATAGACGGCCATCTATGCCGGCCCCCATTTTTGAGGAGGATCCAAGAGCAGCATGAGACAAATGTGTCTTGAATTGTGACCAAATAATAGACAAATGACGAAATAATAGACAACTGTGTCTTGAACTGTGACAAAAAAGTAATTGGTGATTTTAATTATAATCTACTTATTTTTAAAAATGTTAATTCGTAGAAACAATCTGTGAGACGTTTCATGTAAGTAAGCCTATCAATGGACCACCCTACATTTAATAATGATATACTTAGGAATAGTCTCAAACTGTTTTTAAACAGTACATTTTTTGCGCAGTTTGAGTGACTGGCATAATTTAGTTTCCGCTATTTTTTTTCGGGAGGAAGTAAACCGTAATAAAAAAATTGTAAAATAAAAGTCAGAAGCTAGCAGCTACTCGTATTGTAATGAACACCTTAAATCACTAATATAAATAGGGCTTCCTGTCATCTAGCCGACACCTGTGAGATGTTGCACTCTCGTATCATTGAGGAACATATTCTGCTTAAGTACAAGCTGCCGAAGAAAGACCTTCCCCCTTATATAAATAGCTCATTGCATAAAGCTATTTTATGAATGGACTGATTTTCAATTTTTTTGTCTTTTTTATGATGAAATAATATCAACTGGAACAATTAGATAAATAAAAGAGATAAAGTTAACAACACTAAAGAAGAGGAATATTACAATGTACTTTCAAGAAAAATCCTCCATAAAGCCCACAGAATTTTTTGCTTATACAACTGTACTAACCGAACTTGGCAAATCGGTATCTGACCCAAAGTATGTACGCTCCATTTTCAATGATTTCTTTGTAAGCGTAGCAAAGGATATAGGTAAGAGCTATCTGAATTCAAATGTGCCCAGAAGAGGCTGGAGGGAGGGGGGGAGTCTGACGTTCCCTAGATTAAGTTTTCATTACATATGCATAATCAAAATTATGCCTGGAAATGTTTAAAATACAGGTGGAAAGCTTTGTCCCTTAGGCCCATATTTATAGTTCTGTCCCATATACCCGTCACCTATTTGTTTACCCACTCCCAACCAAAAAAGAAAAAAAGAAGCACATAAAAAATGCAAGCAACCAATATCTACTGGAATTCTCATTGAATAATATATCAGTAAAATCAGTAAGAAAATCTATCAAATTCAATGTGTAGATTTGAAGAAATAAAAACAAGACTGCACTTGACAATATCCCTGTAAAAAATTGGTCAAATATTGTGAACCTGCAATGTCTTGACACGTATCCAAACTTGTAATGTCTTGACACGTATCCAGACTTGCAATGTATTGACACGTATCCTAACTTGTAATGTCTTGACACGTATCCAAACTTGCAATGTCTTGACAAGTATCCAAACTTGTAATGTCTTGACACGTATCCAAACTTGCAATGTCTTGACACGTATCCAAACTTGTAATGAGCAGCAGGGAGGGTGAACAGACCATTTTGCTGGAGACCATATTTATGAAAAATAAACCTTCCTACGAAAATGAAATCTCAAGGTCAATAATGTTAAACCAAAACCTCTGTCAGGCCATGAGATTTCTCTAATTGGGTTAGCTCATTTTGTTACATCATCACTGACGCGCGTTTTTATTTTATGGTGTGTTTCGTTTAAGTGCTGGTCACTCAACGCTGGTCGTTCACCCTCCCTGCTGCTATAATTAACCAAAGATTTTATCCAGACCTATACGATACCTAGATCTTGGGTCATGTAAATTTATCGCTATAAATCCGAACGGAACAGCTTGTGCTTTTGAAAAGAAGTTTTTAAATTTAATCATGTCCATGTCCCCTGAACACCAAGTATAATAAATATTTTGTAAAGTATAATTATCTACTCCATTAAACACAATTAAGATATTACAATTATCTCTGATCACTTTTGGAATTTGTGTGTATTTCTGAGTTAAATAAATCACGTCTGTATTTTTGTGACGGCCTCGCGAAAATATCCGAACTGGATTTGATTGTTTGTCCAGCATTACATCATCGTATACTACAAGATTATTGATACGTTGATGAAAAAACATAACGTTAAAATCAGACGAGGACACACTGAAATACATCGTGATCAGGCAATTGTTGAACGATTTAATCGAACACTTGCTGAGCGGTTATTTGGATATCAATATGCAAAGGAAATATCCACTGACTTTAAGTCCATGGAGAGATCTCGCGAATGGGTTGCAAGGTTACCAAGTGTGATAGCTGCGTTAAATAATAAAATTACTCGTGTAACTGCCATGAAACCAATTAATGCAATCACAAAAAAATATATACCAATACGCCAACATGAATCTTCCTCTCAACCAGTACTAGGTAATGTGACCGTAAGATATTTATATGAATCTGGTGAACTTGAAGGGGGTAGAAAAAGAGCAACTGATCCTATCTGGAGTGTGACCACACATAAAATTTCCAGCGTGGTTAGGTCCACAGGTAGACCTGCAATCTACAGATTGGATTCAACTGCTCCTCAGCGTGGATTTGTACGCGAACAATTACAAATAATTCCTAAAGACACACAATTACCACCGCGTTCACTTTTGTAAACTTGCACCTCTACGTCGATTACATTCAAGACAGGTCAGCATCACATTTTCGCGTGTGTGACCAAGACTACTGTTAATTCTATCAACGGTAAATTGTCTTGGATTGTTATTCGAATACTGCCACAACATTACTGCGTTACAACTTGCACAATGATTATTCTGTCGTTGTTTTAGTGTTATAATAAATTCAGCATCCTTATCAAAGTCGCGATTATTTTTTTTTTTTGTCACATTGCTTATAGCTCGCTAATTTTTTCTTGATGACGACAAAGTTGTTAGTGATTTCTTCGGTTATTACGCAATCCATGATAACCCTGTGTAGTTGAGATATTCTTCTGACTCGAGACACTGCGAGATAAATTAAATTTGACCACTCAATACGATCATCGACAATCCAAATATTTGTATCAGTAATAGTTAATCCTTGTGACGAGTGAATCGTTATAGCGTATCCTAACGTCTACGGCGATTTATCCATGCTCAACGCGCTCTCAACAACATCAACAACAACTAAAACAATATCATTTAGCACAAGATTTTGTATTCCATCACCAGAAATCTCAACATCAACATTCTGTCGTCGAGTATCTGCTGGTCGATAACATAATGGTACAGGTAGATTTAAAAAAAATTTCTTTATGTAACGTAAATAATTGTTGTTGAAGTGTATCGCGAACTATTTTTCTACTTGCAACTATCAAATCAGCAGGTCTCCATAAATTCCAAAAATCATTCATAGGATTTTCTGGAATTACATTACGCATTAACTCACACTGTATTTTATCTGGCTATAGTCTTATTAACTTTTTAAACTCTTTCAGTGATTTATCAATAGCTCTATGGTCATCATTTATTTCTTCGTAATAATCTACAAATGTTTTCAGCCACTCATGTGGAGACGATCCAATAAAAGGTGGCGGTTGACCATGATCGCCACACATTATCACAGCAGTATTCTTCAATAACAGCCAATCAAGAAATATTTTTAATACCTCCAGCGACACCGTGCAAATCTCGTCCCAGATAATAATTTTAGGAATGTATTTCTCACCCATCCGCGATGGAGTCCATGTGTCTCCGCACCATCTGAAGAAACTATGATAAGTTTGAGATTTGATTCCTCGTTCTTTTATTTCTCTGGCGAGTTTATGTGTCGGTGTCAAAACAATCATATCTGAACAATTATTAAATAATTCAATCGCGCGTGTTGTTTTACCTGAACCACCACACCCATTAAGATAAACGGTTTTATGTCTAGCCACAGGATCATATACAGATGGCAACAATGACGTTGTCGATGATAATTCTGATATTTGATTATTCTTGTAATATATTTCTTTAATTTCAACGTCGGCAGATTCAGAATAACTAAGTATATCTTCATGTTTTATTCTCCATTCGCCCCATGATGCATGATTGTTAATATGCAATTGTTTTAACAAATCCGCATATTTTTTATTTATATGAATGAATCTGTCGCGACTCTGACTGCAATCAGAGGAAATCTGTTTATCATTGATAATAGATTTATCGAAACGTACGCGAGCATCGAAGATCTTAAATGAATAAACTGCGGTGACTCGCCATCAGTATAGCCCACAATTGTACCTAATTTACTTCCGTCTGATAAATAAGCATTACTTCGACTTATAAATGTGTTCTTCTCCGTTGTATCAGCAATTATAAAACCGAGTTCAGCATCGTCCATAATTAATCTTGTACAATGTCGTTTATGATCATATGATCCTCCTTGCGTAAATTTACCGATTATTTTTCTGCCGAGTTCTTTTGCAAGTTTCTCATCGTGCTTTTTTCTGCATTTACGTATATTATTAGTAATTTTAACAATATCATCTTCGTTAAGATTAGGAAAATCTCTCCTAGCATCATTAATATTAAATATATCCGGTTCTGGCAACCAAACTTGTTTCTGCACGCGGTATGATATAATTGCTTCGCTCACTTTTAACGATATTAAAATTCCAGCATCAAGCACGTACTGTAATAGTACTATTGAAGCCCAACATTTTTCTGAAAAATGTCTTCCAAACCCCGCATAAACAATCGGATGGAGATCCCCGTAAAACTCGAACGACTCTATACAGGCGAATCCTGTTAAGTCAAAATCTGGTAAGGGTCCGTTTATCGCAACTCTGGTCATCTCGTGTGATGGATGACCAAATCTCTTAAAGTATTCAGAACACTCTCCGTATCCAAGAAAACTTCCAGGATAACATGCAACCATATCAACTGAGATAACATCTCTATAATCGTATTTAGTATTCCACAATCCACCGTGTCCGTATTCCACACAACTGTGTTGGACATCTTCAAGAAATTCCAATCGTGTCGGTTTCCATGAATTTTTCTCCTGAGCAGCGTGAGCAGCAACTGATGGAACAGTAATTGTAAAATCAGTATATAATCAAGAATTTCTTCGTGGAGAATTCTGTACGATAAATATCACCATTCGTACAAACCATGATAATCAATTCCGAACTTTGAAACAGCCAAACAGATACAGGGTCACTTTTACTGATATTTTTGATAAAATCAAATATATGACCATTATAAAATTTAACCGTTCTGTATGGTGATATTGATAAAATCAAATATATGACCATTCTGTCTCGTGGAAATATTGTTACTGCACAGTCCATGCATGTGCGTTATGATCAATAATATCTATCGAAGCTCCTCTTGATTCATATTTCGATTTATACAAAATCTCTCTGGTTAACGTCTTCACTGTTATTGGGAATTTTAATTTCTTTCCCAGCTCAGCAACGTCGCTGACAGACGCTCCGGTATCTTTAACTGTTTCTGCCCACGTATTTATTTTTTACGCCGTAAATCCGTTAAACCATTGCCACGTATCGCGTTTGTGAAGTGTTCTGTAACTCGTTCAGCTACACAATTTATTCTTGACGAAGTCAGCGATGACAGTTTCATCGGCTTGAGATCATTGACGTCAGGTTTATATTGCATTTACAACCGCAGTCACAGGACTCGTTCGTTCATAATACGGTTTGTCAATACCAGTCAGTATTCGGGGTTTGGAATTTTGGTTTAGTAAAACAATATTATTTCCTGACTGCATGCGTACAGGATCACGTTTGTCACGGATAATCCATGTGTCGTCGTCTGTCTTTACAATACATTTTATTAAAATAAAATATCTTTGAACATCAAGGTAGTCAATAATCTCTCTTCCTCGTTTGTCATTCATTACATCGACAGTATTTCCAATTCTGAATGTCGACCAGACATGAGCCGCACCATCGTCGCGAAATTCCCTTTTGGCTTCACGGATACGTTTAGTTATATCCTTATTCGTTAAAGCCAGATCTTGCATCGAAAAACTAAATTATATTTCGGCAGTCTGTCAAGATCAAATCTAGCTCCCGCCGAGACGGCGGAAGGTTCAATTGTGGATAATTCCTGCATTATTATAATTAAGACAAATATATATTTAAATTGAATTTTAATTATATATATATATGATTCAAACAAAGAATCAATGCCATTGACTCAAAATCGGATATACTTCTCCTTGTAACAAAACTTGCGTAAACGAATTCTGCGGTTATCACATGCAGTGCGTTAGACACGGAAGTCTAGGACCAAAAACGTGTGTGCAATGTGGTGTTGGAGTCAGAGGAAAAACTCAACTGTGTTTGCAATGTGGTGGTAAAAAGTATAGAGAACTAAAACGATATTACGATAAAAAAAAATATCGAATCTCCTATAAAAACCGCAGAAGATTATCTCGCTAGATTTTCAAAATAATGATTTAAACAAATAATATTAGTATACAAATGGAGCAAAATGAGTTTGTAACGCATCCAATTATTAGAAATTATGAAGCATCTCGTGATGGTGTGTGATCAGAAATTGTCGATTGAAAAACCCAGTCGGTAGTGTTGATAAATTTGGTTATTTTAGATTTAATACCAGTGGAAATAAAAAATTTTCTCACATAGATTCATCTACGAATGTTTTCATGGGGTCATTAAAGATGGACTTGTAATTGATCATATTGATGGAAATCCAAAAAATAATTATTTAGGTAATCTACAAGCTATTACGCAGAGTAAGAATTCTGCACGTGGAAATACAGGAAAGTGTAAAATATTTGGAAAGAGAGCTATTAGAGCCGTAAATGCAAAGACTGGTGAAGAGAGAATTTTTAATTCTATGAATGCGGCTGCCAAATATTTTGGCATACATCCACAATCGGTACAACTTGTCGCAAATGAAACATACAAATCTGCATTTTCAATAAAATTTGGACAAAAAATCAAATTTCAGTATATAGTTATGGTATCAGATGATTAAGCGAGACAACTCCGTCAAGCATAGCTTAGTAAATCAAGCAGTTGTCGTGCTTGTTGTACTACGTTAATGTTATATGACAGCAATATTTTCTTATTTTGCTTGCGAATCTTTGCCAGTAAGCATCGGTATATCTTTCCTTATTGTATGTGTTATTTCGTCCATCATAATTTCATAAAAATAATAAATATATCGTTCATAAAAACGATGTGTAATTGTGTGTATATATCTCAACTGTGTGAATAAATGTACAAAACTTACTATTTTATGAATAACTCTCATCACTCACTGAAAAAACGTTAGAATTTGAAAACTTCTCGGCTTAATGGGCATTCCATTCTGTCTGTGCAGATTTCGTGAAAAGATATTTATTTTCATTAGTTTAGCATCAGGTTATTTTTAGACAAAAGTAATATATTACCATCTGGCATGTGTTCATGTAACTGATCGATGTTTTAGTATCCTTGGCAACGGTTGGCTACATGAATACAGACACTTTAACTTGGCAGAAATGCGGGTCTCATATACTATAGATTTAACAGTGTATTTGGAAATTGAAATAAAATCACATTTTACAATAATTGTGATTTTATTAAGAAATCCACACTACAGTTAACAATAATTGTGATTTTATTTTGTATACTTACGTAAGTGCCTGCGCTTCAGCATTAGGTATCTTCATAATAATTTTTTAGACATATATATATAAGGAAATCCGGTGGTCTAGTGCTAATGTGTTGGATTCTCATACTCGAGGTCCTGAGTTCTATTCTCGTGACCGGCACGTTGCCGGCGAGGGGGGGGGGCGATATTATGCCAGAATTTCTTTATTACTGGACTCCGCCAGCCCTCGAAATTCAACAAAAATTTGCACACTCTCCACCATGTCACTTGGCGGGTGTGTTTTTTTACACATTCCCCGGGTTGATTATGGGGGAGAGTGTGCAAATTTCTATTGAAAGTAGAGAAGGCCCCGTTTGTATATGCCGTCCCTGTAAATACGTTACTGTAAATATATGTAAATATGTAAATATATGTAAATACGTTACTGTAAATATATGTAAATACGTTACTGTAAATACGTTACTGTAAATATATGTAAATATGTAAATACGTTACTGTAAATATATGTAAATATGTTGCTGTAAATATGCTACTGTAGATATAATTGCTGTAAATACGCTACTGTAATTAAGATTCTGTATATAATTGCTGTAAATATGCTTGCTGTAAATACGCTACTATGTGTTGTGCCGTCTACAAAAAACAGTCCTTTCTAAGGACAATTATTTTTATTTTATTAATATTATTCTGATTCAGAAATATTTTTATTTTAAACAAACATTTATATTATAACAAATTCTGAAAATATTAATATTATTATTTCTGCGATTAAAAAATTACAACATAACGGTATAAATATATCAGATAATCTTAATCCTGAAAAAATTCTGTGTGATTTTGAATCATTAGAACAACGGAAATTAGATAACAGGTATACACTGCCATCTGATTATAAATTCATGAAGTTTATCCAGCAGGCAATGTTACAGTCGCTGGCAACAATTACAGATAATCAAGTAAAGCTGTTTGTACCTCTCTCACACGCTATTGACAAAATTAAGTTAGAATTATCTCATGAATACGAACAGAAAAAGATTGTGAACTTTCGTATAAGACAGTTGAGGGAACATTGTGAAAATGATAGTGATAATGAAGGTGGACCACTTGACAGAGTCAAGTACTGTGGTAATGGCTAAACAAAATCCCTGGCAAAATTGACAGAGTCGAACTATACAGTTTATATACTTGTAATACAATAATATTTATTTATTTTTTTATTCAGATTCTGATAATAATATTTATTTAAAATAAAAATATTTTTAAATCAGATTATAATA
This sequence comes from Megalonaias nervosa, assembly GCA_016617855.1. Taxonomy (NCBI): domain Eukaryota; kingdom Metazoa; phylum Mollusca; class Bivalvia; order Unionida; family Unionidae; genus Megalonaias; species Megalonaias nervosa. The sequence goes on along the minus strand of JAECUM010020846.1, from coordinate 8,634 downwards.
ATAATATTTTTTTCTGTTTGGGTATGATAATTACGATTTACCCCATCAGAAGTAAAAACAAAATTATTCTGATCCGAGTTAGATTCGGACATTTTTTTTTTTTTTGTTTTACGATGACGCATTATGAGCGTACATACAGATTTATACTTAAAACCTCATTTTGCAAATCCAGAATGCGTCCTATTTGGTCTGTAAGTTTGAAATGTATCCTTGATAATAACGGATTATGTACATGCAGATAAACGGGTTTAATTGGTTCTGATACAATTAAATACCCGGGGGGCACTTGAGGGCTAAATGAATATAATATGTATATTTGCTGGGCCTGGCTAGACTTTGAAAGATCTACTTGATAGCTGCCATCAGTTACATCACATACTAGACTGACTGCGATCGTTGATGTTATATTAACAATATCAGGTGATATATGACGGCCTCCACCGTATAGATCGTTATTATGTTTAAGAATAACCGGTGGCGGGGCTATTTTTCTCCATGCGGCAATTATTTTTGGGAAAAATTCATCAATGATATTACTTGGTGATTTTAGAAAATTAAACCATCGTAGTCTAAAAGTTTGTAATTCTGCTTCGGTTATTTTAAAATAATTGAGAAAATCTTGCATATATGATGTTTTACGAATCGGTCCGGATTGAGTAAAATCCTCTCCCATATATGATTCACCAATTTTCCAGTTACGACCCATGACTATTGCCGTTTTTACCAAAGCGGTATTATATGAATCAGCATTAGATTTTACTCCGTTTAGATGTTGAATAGTTGCGATTATCCTCGTTTTAAGATCATCATTGGGAAATTCATTTACATATTAAGAAAATAATTCTTGTAAATTATTAATTGTATTATTATATTTACGTGATATCTCCTTGGCAAGTCCTACGTGAGAAAGTCCAACTTTTTTTAATTTATTTATTCTCTCCTCAGTTAAGATTATATCATTAAGTACACAATGATTATATTTTTCGCCACTAGGAGATATTGTATCAAATCCTTTATCACAAAACTTCCTTATTCGTATGTTTCGATATTCTGGAGTTTTAATAAATTTTTCTTCCTTGATCCTGCTAAACTCTTCAGTATCTGGCATTGGAACTCCATTATAAACAGGAGGAATATCAGGCCAGCCTAGAACAGATCTGATCGAACTTTGATAAATATCTACAACATAATCAGGGGAATTTATTTCAATCGCAGCTGATAATGTTGGTTCGTGAACAGTAATTGCTATTTTGGATTCTTTTCCTGTAATAGATTTAATTCTACGTTGGAACTCATCATTAATCTGTTCTATTTGATAACTGCCCGTTGAAATTCCAACAACTTGCCAATCAGGAGTTCCATCAGGTTTATTCTTATTTGCAAACACAAGTCAATTGTTTGCTGGTAGTCCACCAAACGATTTTGATCTAATATTTGGCCAGCTATGATAAACTCGAAATTGTGCTAGCGCTGTTTCTTTTGCTGAAATTGCAGTTGGAAAATTAATACTGAATTCAGGATTGGTCGAACTTAATGATATCATAGTAGTTTTTGACGGCACTGTATTAGTGACGATCTGTTGTAATAATTCATTCGACGTTGACATTATTATTATTGTTATTATTATTTTAAATCGGGAATTCAATCTTCCACGTTTTCACCTTGGCTATTGTCAAGGAATGCTTCATCATAGGTTTTCATTATCGTTGCGAACTCCTCATCAGATATTTTACCATGGCTGAGGTACGACGAAAGATATGACGATAGTTTAGAATAAGCTGTTGTTACTGTGTGTAATTTCATTATATACTCCTGTAATTTATCATTTGTACATGTAGATATCTTCTTAGCGATAATACTGAGAATGCCTGCGATAGTCGTTGAAGTTGAAACGACAATTGTTACAACTGCAGGCGCTGTCGTTGTTATTGTTGATAATAATAATCCGGTTCCAGCAATAGTAGCAGAAACTGAGTAAACAATTATATCAATAACAACCATACGTCTGCGATATTTTTTTACTTTTACTGTATAATCGTCAATGATATTTTTTAGTTCAATCTGACACTTACATATTTGATTGTATCTGTGACGTTGAACGTCGATTGAGGTTTGATTCATTATACTTAATGACGTTGTCATTTAATTAAGTAATTAAATAAGGGGTTTCAGCTACGAATTCCAGACACCACCAGAAACGTCTCCGGTGCATTTCCGTTGATGTCAACGTAAATGTTTCTTTGGTATTCTTATTTAGCATCACTAGTAGAGGATTATAATGTACATTCGGTGATGATGAAGTGGCCGCAGTAATTTCCAAACCATACATGGACAGCTGTATAACCCAGTTACTTCTGCGGTATGTTCGAGAGTGTTATCACGCGGTGTCCATGTTGATGATCCTGATGCTACTGTGTACACGATATTGTTAATTTGTTTGTGTGGAATTTTAACAAGATTAGTTTTTTCAACGATATTAGGGATTCCACTAACAATATCGTTGAATTTTGTGTTAATGTCAGCGAGTTTAATATCTACAACCACTGGATTACCAAAAATTTCATAAACAGATCTGTTTATATTTCTACGAAAATTCAAGAATGTTTGTACGTGATTGGAAAAATCAGTTTCGAATGCGGTCATTTCATCGTTGATTGTTGTTAATGATGTCACCGTCGGAATGTTGCTATCATCGACGTATTTTTTTATTGCAGCGTCGAAATCTGATTCTGGTGTTCTAAGATTATTAATACCATTATTATTCATGTTGAGAAATGCACGCATTATACCACCGTTGACTAACACAAACTTAGATTCTTGATCATCGACGTATTTTTTTGTTGCTGCGTCTGTATCTGTGGCTGGGTCTCCAAGGTATGTAATTTTATTTTGATTCATGATAATGTTACCAGTGAATGAATCACCAGCTTTTTTATATAATCGTTAACTGACTTACCGGAATCTTGTATTTTACCTTGATCAGCAAAAGTAACGATATTATTAACAACCGCGGTGGGAATTCGTATAAGTACATCTGACAGTTGTATGTTACTTGTCTTTAATCGTCCTTGTTTATCCTGAAAAACAACGACTTCATTTTGATCCACACTGGTGATATTTAATAAATCATCGATTTCATTTCTGAGCTGATCAAGAGTTGCATATTTAGATAAGTCACCTTGCTGAGCTTTACGAGAAGATCCTGCATAAATATCTACCATTATATTTACTAATGTCTGTTTAAAACGTTTGTGCGCGGCTATGCCTGGTGGTGGTTTATTCGTGTACGACTTTATGAGGTGGTTTTCGTGGCGGTGCCAGTGAAATTGCGTCGAGTACAGCGAGGGTTTCACGGCCACATACTGGTGGATCTGTTAATTTTTGTGTTGGTAATGTTGAATACCAGATTGGAATACTTTGCATGTTGCTAACATATTTTAAAAATTCTTTTGGTGGTGCCAGTCCATATGAATCGAAATAAAAAATTCCACGTGGATCAATCGCGTATGTAACCCAATGAGTACCTGGACCAGAGTTTTTATCGAGATTAATAATACCAGTTTCAATATTGTTTGGTTGTTTTGGTAATTGATCACGCATAAAAACACCTCTGAAGTTTTTTATGTTTAGTTGCTTAGCAGCATCAAGTAAATCAAAATTAGACATGGGAAGAATCATCGAACTGTCCCGGGCAGTCTTAGACCTTTTCCGTACCAGTGTGGGGTCCCTGGAAGTCTTAGACCTTTTCCCTTTTTTTGGAGGCTTTTTTTCCATGACCTGTTGCTTTCTTTAATGCCATTTCAGCAGCAGTTCCAACAGCACCTAACGCAGCTGCTTTTGCAACAGCTGGGGCTGCAGCGGTTATTATCGCTGGTAACGCGGCAAGAAGTGGAAATATACCACCCGTTTTAGCGATGTCTTTAATGGCACTCGCAGATAGATTAAGTCGTATGCCAGTCTTTGATTGTTTGGCTTCAATGAAGTGCCTATGCTGGCGTTCTGATAATGATAGTTTATTCGGACCACCTGCGATTTGTTCTCGCTTTAGTGATATTTTTACCGCACAATTATTTTTTGATGATGATTGTAGCTTTTTAATCTGACCAGGAGTCAGACTGACATTAACATGTTGATATGACATTTATAATTATCATCCTGATTTTAAATCAGGGATTTAATTACATATTTTCTACTGAGGCATCAACGACTCGCATTCGTCCACCAATACCTTCAAGTAGCATTGATTTATCGCTGAGTATAACAGCGGTTGCTCTGTAATTAGCAATAGCTCCTATTGTCACACGAGCTCGAAAGTATATATCAACGACAGATTGTCTGAACAAATCCAGGTGTTCCAGTGAAAAGTAATAGATCGGATACAACGTTGTAAAATCCAGCTGAGATATTTGTAAACCGGAATCAACATTTTGATCACGCCCCATAAATGCCATTAAACGATGATATGCACGTGCTACATGATTTTGATCGAAATTCAGTAATATATCCTTGGAGGGTTCTTGATGTCCGTTTATTCTCAGTGAAACCTCGGAAACACCGAGTTTGTTAAATATCATCATACTATGTATTTGTGAGTTTACTCGTGCAGCATCTTGGAGCGCAATAAATATATGTCGCGGTGCAAACACACCTTGCTGTGACGCTATTTGCCATGTAAATAAACCATTAATTGTACTTTGAACACTATCTGTGGTCATCGTTAACCATGATAACATTGATTTACCACCTTGACTCATAAAAGAAAGTAAAAGTTCTTCTTCAGGTAGTGTTGGAGTCATTACTGGCATCCACAATGAAAGGTTTGTTAGTATTACTTTACCAACATCAACAACAGCAGCAGGTCGCCAGATTGCATCATCGTCGGTAGCTTTTCTTACAAGTACAACTGTATGTTTGGCTCCAAAAATAACCTTTCTGACATTTCTGCAAAATCCAAAGATATGTGACAGTGGAATTGCACATGAAAATCTTCTACTTCCATCTTTCAGCATTGATCGACTTGCTGCGAATCCTAAGTTAAAATTTGGATTATCACCATGAACCACCGGCCACACATCAGCGTCAGCGCCGTCGGCGAAGTTTCTTGGTCGTCTTATATGATATTGTCCGATGTCAGCGTGGTTAGAAGTATCTTTCATAAACATCATTGACGGACCAGCTGATCTTGAATAATCATCGCTATACCTTGCAAGGCCCAATATCGTTTTGGCAACGTCAACATCTTTTGAATCGACTCAATATTTCTTCCATCAATCATGTACGTAGCGCTGTCGAACAACGCCATAATACCATTGTTACCAAAACCAACACTAATTTCAGCTCCATATTCAGTATTATCTGTTTTTAAAATTTCTCCTTCAACCTCGATAAATGCTTCAGCGGGTAAGAAATATCTACTCGTATCTTGAACCTGTAGTTCAATTCGTCCACGCTGATTTGGAATTCGTGCGTCATAAGAATAATATTGATAATCGCGCACAGACTCATCTTTGAGAACTGGTGCGTCCATATCGAATGCGGGATCAGATATACGCTTGAACATCTTTATTATTATCGTGTTCGTCTAACACGAAGACCGCTTCCTGCTATCAGACTAGCGATTATATTTTTTTCTTTTTCTGACATTGGTACACCAGCTAACTCTGCTAGTTTTTGATTAGCAGCTTGATTTATTATTTTACTAACATTTGCGGGCATCACTTCAGTGCTGGCCAGTTTCACTGGTGGCTGAGGTTTTCGTCGTATTAATCGTGCTAGTCTATCCTTGATTGCTGAGAATGCTTTGCTAGCAACATCACCAACATCACCAATACCTTTTTCACGAACAACGTCAATAGCTTTCATTCCCAGTTGCTTTGCAAGCGGTGTTGCTTTTGGGGCTATCCTTCTAAATAAACCTTGAACAACATCACCTAGTCCATCTCCGTAGGTCGTTTTGTATACTGGTAATCGTGAATTTATTACCCTGACCATGGTTGGTCCACGTTGAGTATTATGTATGATCATCTTATTATAGTCATTGCATCTAATTACATACTCAATCACTGTGATAATCATCGGCGATTTCATTAATGAGAGACCGATACACATTAATATCCATGATACCGCCTGTAAATAATCGTTTACAAATATCAGCTGCTTCATTAATGATTTCTGGGGAATTATTGCCAGCTCGTTTTCCTCCAATGAGAATTTCTAGTCGATCAACATCGGCAAGGACGTTATTGGGACAATTAATAAGACCACTTCCTCGAGTAATAAGACCACTTCCAGTGGCACCGGGGGGAGAACTTGTATTGTTTTCTTCTTCGACGTCAGATGGTATGTTATATTGTTGTGGTTCCGGAGTAGCAAGAGATTGTTTTTTCTTCTTCTTTGATTTCTTCTTACTTGTTTTTGGTGGTGCTTTTTGTTCTTTCATTTCTAAAATTTGTTCTATCTGTTCTGATTCTTCTCTACGTCGAATTTCTTCTGGGCGGATTGCTTAATTAAATAATATAAAATTAGGATGATCATTAGCAACTTGAGCACCTGCTGGTACATCAGCATAAATTTTAAATACTGCTTTAGTCCATTCTTTTTTTGATATTGTTGCACCAGGTTTTAAATACTTTTTTTAATCAAAATCTAGTACAACATCAATTGCTATTTCCCTTGATAGATGCAACCGAGTCATCGGTAAAGTTTTCTATTGCTAATTGTCTTACTTTTGATTGAGGAGGTTGAACTTCAGGTTGTGGTTTTTCAGAATAAAGCTGGCCAATATCCCTAAGTGGGTCTTGTGATTGAATATCAACAATTTCACCTGGAAGTCCTCTTAGAATCTTTTTTGTTTTCTTAGTTCTCTCTGCTATTTTTCCAGTTGCTACCGCGGTTTGCTGCAACATAGGAAGAAGACCTCTGGTAGCTTCTGTAACTTCTTCGGTAGCTTTCTTAACCCCTTCGGTAGTTCTAGTAACCGGTTTAAATAACCGCTCTGCACTTTCTGTAAATTCTTCCTGTGTTTGCTGACGCGCTTGTAATTGTTGCTTGACAGAATTACGGACGGGTAGATATTTTTTAATTGCCTCTAGTCGCTCACGAGCTAGCTTAGATGTATGAGATTCCATCATTTGATATAACAATGATTTAATTATAGCAGCAGGGAGGGTGAACGACCAGCGTTGAGCAGCAGTAGAGCTGGACCCTACAACTTTGTAGAGACCTTATTTTTGAAAATTAAGGGTTCCCTGAAGAAAAAAAACATTTTTGTCTTAATAATGAAAACTTCTTTAATTGACCAGATTTTTTCACAATCTGGTCACGTACGTATGTCATTCACCCTCTCTGCTGCTATAAATTAAACAGCCATTATAGATATTATCAATAATGAGTATTGGAGAACCACACTCAGCTAAATTAGCTCGAGAGCGACTAAAGGTAATTAAAAAATATCTACCTGTTCGTGATTCTGTTAAGCAACAACTACAATCGCGTCAGGAATCTCGATTTGAATTTGAGGAGGATACAAAACAGTTATTTAAACCTATCACTGAGACCACTAAAGGTATCCAACCTGTGTTAGAGAAAACAGCTGAGGCTACAACTGCAACACAGAAGGTTATTGGAGCATTACCAAACCAAATTAGGGAAGCTATAGAGTCTGCCGATAAAACACGCGCTGAAATTCAAGATGTTAAAAATATTGTCGAGGATCTCTCTAAACCAGAATTAAAAACTCGGTATTTTAATCAACGAGGCTATGAAGCAGTTATGACTGATCCTGTTGAAGTTGCTGCGACGGGATATCAGATTCGGAGTCAGTTTCTAAAGCCAGAATTTTATAACACTCCAGAAGACGAGTGGAATGCTAGGATATTTCGGGAGTACAAGAATATTTCACAAATTAGTAAAAAATATAAAGAAGATTATGATGATTTTGTTAGTGAAGTTAATGAAGTGAAAAAACAATTTGGAATACCAGTTACATCATCAAAAAAGCAGAAATCTCTACGGCGGAGACAACCATCACCACCACAATTTGAATTATCACCAATATCATCACCATATCTCAAATTTCCATCACCAGAGCAACCAGTACCACGACTACAACCACTACTACAACAACACAAGATACTACAACAACAACAAGAGAGACAACGACAACGAGAACAACGAAAACAACGAGAACAAGAACAACGAAAACAACGAGAACAAGAACAACGAAAACAACGAGAACAAGAACAACGAAAACAACGAGAACAAGAACAACAAGAAACAATAAAACAATTACGAGAACAACAAAAAACACCAAAAGAAGAATTTGCAATATTGCTACAATCACCACAGATTAAATTACCACGATCACAACAACTACAACTAGCCCAAACAACAGGTAGGGAGGAAGAAGAATTTCAAGACGCTCCAGGCGCGACTGGAAGTGGTTTAAGAAGTGGTCTTATTACTTGCCCCAATAATGTCCTTGCTGATGTCGATCGATTAGAAATCCTCATCGGAGGAAAAAGAGCTGGTAATAATTCCCCAGAAATCATTAATGAAGTAGCTGATATTTGCAAACGATTATTTAGTGGCGGCATCATGGATATTAATGTATATCGATCTCTCATTAATGAAATC
>JAECUM010020843.1:0-23028 GCA_016617855.1 Megalonaias nervosa | reverse complement strand
TCTCTCTCTCTCTCTCTCTCTCTCTCACACACACACACACACACACACGCATACACCCACATGCCCACACCCACACCCATCCTTTGGTCGGTTTGACTTAACTTTTACCATCATTCATAAGTCCAGAGATATCTTGGGTTGACACAAACGAAAATCCTCTATGTTCGTCATTGCATAGATATTAGCCCGTATCTTGCTACAATGGTCCAGAGAGAGAGAGAGAGAGAGAGAGAGAGAGAGAGAGAGAGAGAGAGATTACGGTCGGTGGTACTGTTACTAATAATCGATTTTTAGAACATCACAGTATGTTTAAGAAACAACAACTGAACATTACATATATCACGGAATGTGTAACACGTAAAAGAGGAATTTACGGTATAATGTCGACTTGGTTTGCAACTTTGTATCATTGATAAACACTATAGATAAATCCTAAGGAAAATGCACACGTATCGTTACGACGAATCATATTCTTATAGGTTACTTGGCGTAATTTCTATTTCAAGGCTTTTTATCCAGCCCAAATTCCTTTTCTCTCTCACTCCACATTTCTACGTAGTTTGTCTGTTATGCATGAGAGGGGAGGAGGGGGGACAGAAAGCAGAAAGGATTGTGATGAAGATGTGTACCATATTAAATTCATTTAGAAAACGAGGATTATTAAAAATTTTTCATCGTTATTTTCATTCGTCACTAATGATTAATGTGTGGAAAATTCATCATTGATCTAGAATCAACTGCAGACGGTCGCTAGAATGTTTATATATGCATATTATTGCGCCATTGGCGATCACAATTTGATATACCAATATTATTGGTATATCAAATTGCTTTATACCAACACTTTAAATGCCATGTTATATTTAATGTATGTGGTATATATATATATATATATATATATATATATATATATATAGAGTATATATATATATATATATATATATGTTATTATTAAGTTACATATATACATAAATGTTTTGCTTATAAATATTATTTACAATATAATCACAGTTGTATTAGGTGATCATATTGAGTTGGGATTTTTATTTCAGCGTTTTCGTATCCATACACAGAAGGATTTGTGTCAAAACGATAATACTCGCTAGAACTCCAATGTCGAGTTCTATGTTTGTGTTGTCATCCCAAGATTCAGACAAAGAAATAAGTACCCTGTGCATATTACATCGGCACTTAATGTCGGCCACGTTACAAATGGCTTAAAGTAACAGGTTTCTATCTATTTGTATAACAACAAGCAGCTGCATGGAACGCCTGCTCACGTAGTTTAGGTGAGAAGGTGTACGGCTAGCGTGCTGGAGATCTGGGTTCGAACCCATTTCCTACTTTGAGAATGGTTCTCTGTGACAGATTTATATTTTTTGTTAAGCCAACATGTTGGTCACGTGACTGGAATGGTATCATCTCTAGCTAATATGAAGCGTATCTTTGTACTTGAGAGTCGTAGGAACTTCCTGGTTCTAAGCCCGTCCTCGTGCTCTAAATTAGGGAGGGTTTATTCAGATAAGGCTGAACTAGTTGCCATATGACATTTCACATACAAGACACGAACATAGTCAGGACACAGAAAGGACAACCACTCACGTCTCAAGGACCAACACGGAAAATGAGAGGTAAAAATATAATACGATTTCATGATTTCTTTTTACAATATAAACTATGAAGTTTGAATATAGAAATGAAAATGATTATAAGATTGTTGAAGTCATAAACTTCATCTTTGTAGTGGAAGGGAAGATAATTCTTTGATAACAGAATTTCTGGATTTTCAGTTTTCAGTATGTTTAACATTTATGGCAGATTGGGGTCGAGTCCACTATGTATTAAAGATGATTAAAGATACTATATATTTAGATGTGTATATAATATTTCATAACGTCTATATCCTTCTTCTAATTATTATTATTATTATTATTATTATTATTATTATTATTATTATTATTTGTAGTAGTAGTAGTAGTTGTAGTAGTAAAGTGGCCGCTTTCTTATCTTTTTACACTGAAAATATAAACGTTTTGCTGAAACAGTGCGTTCAACCAGCCACTCTCCGAGGTCTCTCTAAAACTTTCCATTATTATTATTATCATTATTATTATTATTAATATTATTTTGATTATTATTATTATTATATCGATTATTATTATTATTATTATTATTATTATTATTATTATTATTTATAAGTTGTGGCAGAGCGTATGCAAATTCGAAACTTTTCCCTCAATTCTCAAGAAACTTAAAGAAGAAAAAAGTTAACTGCTGCTTGAAAGGAAAGTTGACGAGACCCAAAATACGCTGAACTGTTCAACAGAAAAAATATGCTTGCTTTATATTTAATACGAATACCATTTGTTTGTGATAGAAGGATAATCGTTTTAATCTAATGAATGTTCTATTATCTCCAACAGAAGCGAACGATAGGCGAAAATTAACAATAGTCTCCTCTCTGTCTCTGTCTGTCTGTCTGTCTGTCTGTCTCTTACATGTACATATATATTGTAAGTGCCTACCACAATTATAATATGGCATCAATTTGGTTAAATTATTAAGAATCTCTTGGAACGTTTACTACCCCCTACACACCCAACCTACACAACGTAGTAAGATACTTTGAGGAAGGGCGTATATATTATAAACTGCGGCAGACGTGACCTGACCGACGTCATACTTTAGGTGTCTTTTTTCTAGTTTAGGAGGACGACGAACCACGGAATAAGTCAGCGTCCATCTCTTGTATCTTCTGCAGCAAAGTTCATATTGACAGACGTCATAATCATAGCAAACTGAATACACAATTATAGGTGAAAGCTAATTGAGACAAAACATATTTTCCGTTACTGACAGAATAAGAAAATCGAATAGCAATTTATTACATACATACATACATACATACATACATACATACATACATAAGCATGCCTTGAAACTTCTCAAAGTCAAAAGACAAAGGTAACTCTTACAATGAATACGCTATGTGTCCATAATATATATTGTTTACATTTATGCTTGCCTTCTAGTCTTGGTCCCAGTAAAGGTTAAACGAAATAATATGTCAATGGAAGCAGACCTCGACTAGCGGTTAGATCGGCCGTCTCGGATGCGGGAGGTTGCGGGTTCGAACCCCGGCCGAGTCATACCAATGACTTATAAAAATGGTACTAAGAGCTGCCTCGCTTGTAGCTAAGCATTAAGAGGTTAGTGTTAGGACTGGTCGGCCTGGTGTCAGGATAATGTGACTGGGTGTAACATCATGCTACATGTCTGGGGCATGATGCCTCAGTGCTAGACATCTCTATAAATTGCCACGCTGCGGACATCTTAGCGATATGACTGAAAAGTTGTTAAAGCTACGTTACAAATCCAAATCACACACACACACACACACACACACACACACACACACACACACACGCGCGCGCGCGCGCGCGCATAAGCCTTGTAGACATTTTTTCTCATACAAAAGCAAGCTCTAAGTTATTGTGTAGGTTCTATTCATAATCACTTGCTCATGAACTGATTGAATTATTAACTGATTTCAAAAAGAAATTTATACATTCTACAACGATTGTATTAAAGGTGGTAAAAGTATAATTTTTCTTATAGTATACACCCTTTACTTACAGGGACCGTGCTTCTTTTCCTGGGAGTTGTCATCGGAATAAACATATTTTCGTGCAGTAAGTACATCATAGCTGATGTAAAAATTATTGATAGATTTGTGAATTCGGGTAGTTAGAGAAAATCTCATGTTCTCTGGGAAATTTCTGTAAACTAATGATAGCTATTGGTTCTTCTCCTCATTTATAATATGCCTGGGAATAATACATACGAATCTGTAAACTAACGATAGTTATTTGTTGTTCTCATTTATTATGTGCCTAGGAAAAATACACACGAATCGCATTCGTGTGTATCATTCTGTAGACAGCTGTATGTACTGTTTGATTACGTAACACCACTGTAAAACATAGAACAATTTTATGCAATTACACCAATGTACTACCAATTCTCGAGACATGAAAACAGTAGCTCTTTGATTGAATCAAGTATATTTTTCAAACATTTGTGCATAGCTTCAACATTCCTACGCCAACAATAATCCAAGATTCTGTCCGGCAAGGTTGTCGAGTGGAGATCTCAGGTTGTCTTTCAGTTCCACGTCGTCTGCATCGTGTTTGAAGTTATATCTCTGGCGATATTCTTCCGTGAGCAAAACCTATGAGTTGCAATATAACTATCAACCGCGTGCATCCACAAAATCAGAGGTAGCTTTGTGTTAGTTACAATACATGATTCTTCTGTAAAGGTTGTTAATACAAGCATAATATTTCAAGTAAATTTATCAGGATAGCGGTCATTTTTTGGGGAATGCAATACCATCTGATCACACTGAATGCCAGGAGACTCTTGAGATCCGCTGATAAAGTTTGCAAGGTAATTTATTCAACAACAATGAAGCAGAGAATATATCTCTGGGCAAATTTGTTATCCGCTTGAGATTGCAAAAAATTTGACACAGAATGGACTATATCTTGTGCTTCGTGATGATACAGGTAATATCTTATCTGAGCAAATGGACTGGTCCGATTTCTACAATGAGGAGTTGCGCATGGAAGAATTCTTTTTCTCTTTGTTCCTATTAACGGCACTGTTAATGACCATGATATTCCGAGGGAATCGAAGACAAGAACAAAACACTTTTCTGCGCTACTCTTAAATTGTTTTATGTTGAATTTGTCCATAAGTTGTAATCATTACAGCTATAAATGTCGTCATCCTCTTTGTAATATTCCCGATGTCAGTTTCGGCACGTACAAACATAGTTTTCTTCACTTCATTGCAATGTGGTTTTCACTTTCCTTTAACTGATTATAACGGCCTTAATTATATGCAAGTATACTTACATGGGCTAAATTATATATAATTATAATCACACGAAAAATAGAATGTTTTCATAATTATATATAATCATTGTCACATGGAAAATTAGTATGTCTTGATATCGCACGAAGATTGCCGCTTTTCTTTTCATTGTTAGTTAGTACTGCCATCTCAAAATCATATTTTATTCATACAGCGTCTGTGTCTCGTACCCGCAGATGGACCCAGCCTATTGCTGCCCATCAGCCATATATGCTTTTATAAATATTTTCTTAAAAATTTATTCCTGCAAGATTCACTCACCTTGGGCACTTTTATAAAAAAGAGAAATAACTTTCTTTTCCCAAAAGAATATATAAAATCCCCACAATCTGCCATCAAAGGTTAAAATTAATCACTATTGCTATGTTATTTCTGTCATTGTGCACTACCTCTTTGAAATTCAGTCTGTAACAGTTATGGCGACACATATGAAAGGTAGTTTTCACGTATACAATAAGTGCAACGGTTACACAGATACACAATGGACGTGCTGGGTCTGTCCATTTGTCCAGTACCCACTTCTTTATACAGATACAATTAGTTCTCTAAAATAAGCAAGAACTCTTTCCCTTATTATTACCAGGCAGACACGACGCCGTCAGTAACAAATTCGCATATAATGAAATTCAGGACATAACGGAAATCCTAGGAAAGCTTCAAGTACAAAGGAAGAGGTTAAATGGGTTGTTATGAACAGTTTCCAGTTACTGTCGATTAGCAGGATAAGTGACGAACATACAAACTTGGAAACTCAAGAGCAGAAAGATAAATCCCCCAGACAAACACGAACGTAAATTATGTGTCGTCAGTATCATTGATACGAAAACTTCTTTTGAGTGAACTTATAAAGAAAACAAAAGTAACACGGGTAATTTGTGAAAAGAAAAAAAATCTTCATTTGCATTGTTTTGGCAGAGCCTGAAAATGTTTATCGAATTATTATTTTAATTATGAAAATAAAATTAAATAATGAAATATGCGATCAGAAATTTAGATACGTGTTAAATATTATACCGATTGTTTCCCATAATGTAATAATGCATCCCGATTTCCGTATTACAAACCATTGCTGGTCTTACTTATCAGAGATTTTGGTGTCTTACACCTGTAAATGACTAAAAAAAATCATACTCGAAATTAAACAGCAGTTGCTGTTTTGTCTCTTTGGGTTTAGCAACAATTCTCATCACAAGATAGGCTATATATAAAAGGCGGCCATTATAACCGGTTGAGAAATAACCTGGGAAAACCACGCTCAGAACCACCGACCCCCCAGAAACGTTACAGGAACCTACTGCCAAGTCTTCTCACATACCCACACTGGTGAGCCCGAGACTCGAAACAGTTGTAGTTTTGAAACAAAATTAAAATGACTATAAAGTTACGTTCACACACACACACACAGACGCACACACACACACACACACACACATATATATATATATATATAGAGAGATATATATATATATATATATATATATATATATATATATATCTTGATCGCTTTGCAGAGGCAAATCGAATGTGCTATAACTGCGTTGGTGTTCCATCTGCTGCAGACTGCAATAGAATTACAAGATGCGGCATACACGAGGTAAGTTTGCTCCGTCAACAGTGCTTTTGAAAAAGTTCTGTTCACATGGATGATTATCAAACAATAACAAGGTCACTGTCTTTAGGCGTTAGTAATTACCTTTATACAATTATCTTTATTTTTCTTTAGCTACAAATCAAAATATCAGTCTTAATTGCCTTTTTCTTGGTCTCCCTCATGACATACCATTAGCAAACAATTAACCGGAATACAATTTAGAAACAATCGTCATCTATAGCATATTCCAAAATTTTAGTCTATGATAAATGATCGTATCGTCTGCATCTTTCTTACGTAAATTACACGATTTTATCCATGCATCGGGCATCCGTTCTGGACTGTTTTGCAGTTTATAATTTCAACGAGAGATATGATTATAAGGATCTAATGGTTGATGCTATTATAATGTCAAAACTAGTTTTGTTTATAGCAATCGATGTTGGCACGAGGATGTTTAGCTCGTTGACATAATAATGACTTCAAAGTAACAAATCAAAACAAACCTTTATTGCCTCGTTACTGGCTGGCACGCCTTCTTAAGTTATATATATATATATATATATATATATATATATATATATATATATATATATATATATATATATATATATATATGAGTGGATCAATGTCTTGCTAAACTCAGTATAGAGGGAGATCGATTACAAGTTACGGCAGAGCTTGTTTCAAGATGGTAAGATATTTTAAAGAGTGAAAGAGTATATATGCAAAATTTAGATTGGTACATGAAACGGACCACCAGCTGTCATTATACCATTTTTTTCAGGTTTATATAACAAAGGAAATCAAAGGAAAACTTTCTAACGATTACGAACGTGCCAAATAGCCAAAGTTAATAAAGCATATGTTGCTGTAGCAATATGAGTGTAGAGCCATTTTCAGGACCAAATATTGTCCCTTAATAGAATATTAGTATTGAAAAAAAAATTAGAAAAGAAAAGTGTCGTTACTCATAGAGAACGACGGTACTTTATTGATACTGATCTTGTATGCACACGTCTAATATAAACCCGACATACTGAGAGAGATCAACCGTCATCGTGTAAGACGATTCTAACGGTTGTTTGAACGTATTGCTAAGGCCCAATTAGACGGATTGCTACGTAATGCAGTAAATGAGGAGGAACTGTGTGGTACAAGTATGCTTTCTTCAGAAAATCTCGACACTTTAGGTCCAAAAATGAATTTGTACGGAAAGCGATGCAAAGATCGTCATTGACCTAGGTTGTATATATTTTTGCAGGAATGCTTTGAGGAATTGGTCGTTACTAGCCATAATGTCGTTTATAACTCGGGGTGCAGGTCAAAAACAGTAAGTATATGTAGTATGGTCTTATATCCATATTTGTGTTTATGAAATATCTTTGTCTAATAATGAATGCATATTATTATTTCCCTTTAGTGCCCCGTCTTTTGGCCTGTAATATCTATCTGTCTGTTGGTCTGTAATTATACAAGTTTGTCTTCTTCAGTTTTGTTTTCGTTCTTTATGATCGACGTTTCCATGCATCTTTCTGTATCCTAGTTATCTGGCCGATCCCCTCTCTCCATTCATCTGTTTCTATCCCAGTTAACTTCCTCTCCCTATATAGTTCCATGTATTTTTCTGCAATACATTTATCTCTCTCTGTCTCTGTCTCTCACTCTCAATATTAATGCTTCAGTTTTTTTAATATTAGTTGCAGTCTTAGGTACTGTTGCCAGAAATAGGTCTCGCTGTCGTCATTGTTTGTTACATTTTATATAGTTTCAAAACTAGCAAGACAACAACAACAACAACAACAACAACAACTACTACTGCTGCTGCTACTACTACTACTACTACTACTACCACTACTACTGCTACTACTACTACTGCTACTACTACTATTACAACAGCTACAACAACTACAACAACAAAAACAATAACAACTACTACTACTTACTACTACTTACTACTACTAATTCTACTACTGCTACGTACTACTACTATTATTATTATTACTAATACTACTACATACTACTGCTACTACTGTTACTACTAATGCTAATAATAATAATAATAATAATAATAATACCGGTTACATGGACTATGAGAACGACTTTGATGATGATGATGATGATGAAAAAATGATGAATCTAGATCTTTCTTAAATATATCAACCAATCAGAATATGTACAGAGCTTCAATCATATAAGGTCTCCTTTTGTACACTATGTAAAGTATTGAAATGACAAAGAAACCTTTATTCTTTTTGATACTATAACGTATTGAAACGAGAAAGAAACCTTTATTCTTTTGTATATTATAATATTCTATAACGTATTGAAACGAGAAAGAAAATTTTATTCTTTTGTAGACTATAACGTATGGAGATTAGAACGAATCCTTTATTATTTTGTGCACTATAATGTACTGAAATGGGAAAAGAAACCTTTATTATTTTGTACACTATAATGTATTGAAATGAGAAACGAAACCTTTAGCTTAGTGAGATAATATAATGTTTATTGAATGTAACTACTAAACTGAAGAGACATTGATAGGATCAAATAAAACAACAACAGCACTGGGGCCGAATAAGCTAGTTTTCACTGTTATTTTTTTAAATATTCATCAAGATGATGATCATGATTTCTATCATTGCATTTTCTCGGTATATAGATAATGCTAGTTTTTCTTAGCCACCTTTTCAAATACACTGAATTAACATACACTAATCTTGGGTTAGGTGACGAACCCTATCTTGGGTCAGGTGACGTTCCCAAAATGCATCTCTCAAATGCTCTGACGTTGTTCTAAATCTGAAACTAATGTACAAAGCAGCATAAAAGAAAAGAAGACAAAGTTCTAGACAAATCTTACTCAGGTTATACATGTATATGGCATAGGAGTAAGAAAACTCGACGTTATATTATATCAGAAATCATCATGATGCAAAATAAATAAGAGAACGAAGAGAAAATATACTTTTGGTTGCTTATTTTCGTCTACCTTTCCCCTCCTTCCCACACAGGGAATATACATCATCCTGTCCTGGACATTTCATAATTATTATCACACTAGGGCCTTTAGAGTTCGGTAAATGACATTGATTAACTCCTTCTTTACCCCATCAATGTAGCGTGTGTCTGTGTGATTGAGATTTTTACGTAGCTTTAACACTTTTAGTTATATCGCTACGGTGTCTGCAGTGTGGCAGTTTATAGTGATGTCTAGCAATGGGGCATCATGCTACAGACATGTAGCATCATGTCCCACATTAGTAATGCCAGGCCAACTAATCCTAAGTCTAACCTCTTAATGCTGATCTCCAAGCGGGAGTGCTGCTAGTACCGTTCTGATAAATCTTTGCCATGACTCGGCCAGGGTTCGAACCCGCGAACTCCGGCATCTGAGGCGGACGCACTAGCCACTTAAGCCACCGGATCGGTATATGAATTTTAGCACGTTTATCTCTATGGTGAGTGGCTATACCTATGGGGTAATACAATGCAATTATAACGCTAGCATGAAGGTATTTCTGTAGCACAAATTGGGTAGCAAAAAAGCATGTAACTATTATTATTACTTTTAAATAAAATTGGAAATGTTCTAAAAATACAATTACTATAAAAACGGCCGCAGACGTTGACTAGGCCACCCAGCACATAAAATGAAATGAGTGAATTTCCTATGGATGCAGTTAATAAATATAGTAGTAGCAGCGAAGATCATCAAGAACAAATTAATTAGAGAAATGTCTTCAGCATTAGAATATACGGAAAGATTAGGTTAATGTTTTCGTAAGAGTGTGAAGTATTTAGAAGATAAAGAATCTAAGCGATTGATGCGATGTTAGGAGTTCTCCAAAAGAAATTCACGTGCAAAGATACATCAATTATGGAGGTACTGAAGCTACGGAGTCATTTTACATGCAGTGCAAAACATATTGCGTCATTGGATCTCACTGTACAAGCGGCGTCATTTACGAGTTGGATTAATAATTCTAATCAACAGCATTGCAGTGAGTTGGCGAGATACTGAACTGAAAATAATATACTCATACACATTCCTCAATGTATTGGGCCTGGGATAACGTTTCTTTACAACGAATTGCCACGAGTTTGGAAATTACAAAATAAAAAGCGAAGAGTATATTACAGAGAATGGCCGTACAATGAAATATTTTCCACTGGGAGTATATGTACAACCCTTCCCCGGTAAGGGGGACAAGCGCGTGAATTTACCTAATCCATCGGTCGAACATATATAGGATTATTTACATTAGAGATCTTTTTTTTTTAAAAATAAATAAGAAGTTCAATGACAATATGACACACTCAATGAGAAGGTGTATGCCTTGGAAAATATGAGGGCTGTGGTAGAACATGACGTTACATTGCCTGAATTGTTTTTCCACGCAGTATCTGCTTGACGGCTATGACTTTTACTGTAATGGAATTAGCGAAGAACCGTAATAAACGATTGTGCCAGAAACAGCAAAAGCGTTCGAATGGTTGATTGATTGATTGATTGTGGATATTACGAATTACAAGCACTGTATTACTGTAAGGCTATATGTAAAATGATTTATTACCAACGAGCGATGAAAGTACAAAAACAAAGCGTTGATATGGTTGAAATGTATAAGGTTCCCTGAGCAACGCGGGATGTAAGTGTTCTTTTTCAAGGGTACAAAATATAATATAAAACAAATAAGTGCGTTTAATGATACGAATGTTTGTTAAAAACTCCAAAGAAATAGGATTATAAGTTCTTGGTAATTTTCGGCCGGCGTTTGAACCCGCAACCTGCCGCATCTGAGGCTGACTCTTTAACCATTTGGGCCAATGGAATGGTCTGTACCAACGTCTCATATGTCTCCGTATCAATGCAGAATCAACGATGAGTTTTGTGGCCCTTTATTGAATGCATCAAACGGGTTCCAAATCTAAGTACCAGTCATAATTATTTTGTACATGTGAGAAATCGGAAGTATTATTTTCGAGCAGGTATTCGTATGCATGACTCCAGCGGATGCTTGAATGTCGCCAGAAAGATTGACTCGTTGGCGCAGCACATACAATTGAATATGTCTCAGCAGACAAAGGCCGCTAACGAGTGTTATAAAGGCTTCTTCAAATTCACGGACAATGCTCTATTCAGAAAACCAACGTGGAACCTCAACAAACATATCCTTGACGATCGTGTTCGTGACAGTGAAAAAGACAAACTTCGCAGGATTGTTGCAACCCGACATTTTAGTCATACAAATCATTTGACGTCAAAGTCGAAGCCGTCCAAAACAAGGCAGTCATGTTCGTGTTGACAGTGACAATTTATGTTGGTGTCTTCGTGTTGGATTTGACAAGTCTGCTAATGTACTATGACAAGATCAAACTAGTTTACCAGTATCGTGTCAAGACGCTCGGACACAGACACCAATTCATTTCTTTTGCATATGATTATACTTGTAAAAGGGTCTGACAGAAGTGCTTATTCCCCCTCAAAAAATCATTCGCTTTTTTAGTAACATCAACAAAAAGGTTGTTGGCTAGTTTAAGGATGTATGTGCGGTCAAGCCAATCGAAGAGTATGTGCGATTGCGTCTTAAATTATTCTTGATCATTGTAGGACCGCTGGGCGGTAAGGACATCAAAACGGCAAAAGGAGTTCCCCTTGTTGTTGTTGCAAAATATCTCTGACACGGTATTTACTTGTAATGTTTGCATGAACGACGCGAATTTGCACTCGGAGCACATCAGGTCCGGTCAAAGAAATATTGTATAAATATGTACCATTGTATCAAGGTGAGTCTACTTCCGTTTGACACCAAATGATGGATATTCCCCTGTGGAATCACTAAACACGCTTAAGGACACCATGTAATTTTAACTCAACTTACGATGGATGGACCTAGCGGATTATAATATACCTTTTCTGTTAGTTCCGTATCAGCGGGAACGACTTGAAATTCCTGTCGCAAAAAATTATCTCCTTGGAGGCTTGGTCCACTCGCCAGCGGCACTAAATGGTATGTGTTGACCGGAAAATCAATTCCTCCTGAGACTGTAAATGTGTCAATGACGTCAGTAGCACGACGTAGCTCACCTTCTAACGACAGCGGTGCATGCAGAGATATTGAAGTAAATCCTTTCCGATTGGGTCTAACGGCGGTAATTGTGAAATTATTTTGCTGGCAATGGCAATGCGTGTACAGAGGTCTGAATAATTATTCCTCAAGTGTACGATTAAATCGTAATACAATAGCTTGTTCGCGATGTATCCTACCAAGCCAGCCTGACCGCTCATGTGGCCTAAGTAGTTAGGACGTCCGTCCCGGATGTGGGAAGTTGAACCTCGGCCGAGTCATACCAAAGACTTTTAAAAATGGTACTAGCAGCTACCTCGCTTGGCGCTCAGCATTATGAGGCAAGTGTTAGGACTGATCAGCCTGGTGTCAGGATAATGTGACTGGATGCGACATGATGCTACGTGTTTGCAGCATGACGCCCCAGTGCTAGACATCACTATAAACTGCCACACTGCAGACACCGTAGTAATATGACTGCAAAATTGTTAAAGCTACGTTACAAATCCAAATCACACACACACACACACACACACACACACACACGCGCGCGCAAAGCCCAACCCGTACATGTGCCTTATATTTTGTTAACAACGCAGCAACAGCTCTGATAAATGGAAAACTTGGATCGACCTGTTTCATCTGCGGTCTTGTTAGCGGTTCCCGAGTGGAAATACTCTTAAGCGAATATTCGAGATTCGGTGAATCTTTAGACGTCAACGTTTTCGCTTTTTTGTATCTGTTTCTAACAACAGATACAGTCAATGCATACTTGTATGTACAACCCCGTATCCAATAATAGGGGAAGAAATGATCATCATGTTGACCTTTATTTGGTATTCTCACATCAAACTGTCCAATGGAAATTATTTTTGTGCGGGTAGGTAAATTTGCCCCAACGCTTGTTTTGGATAGCCATTAGAGTGTGTTACCTTTGCCGCTCTCGATAACTTTTCAAAGGCTACTTCATTCTTCCAATAACCGATAGGACTATAATGTATTATGGATAAAGTCCACTCGGAACTAAGATTTTCTTATTCACGTTTATTTGTTACATCAATACATCTAACAACCAATAAATGAGCAATCTTAACCTTCTCCCTCATTTGATGAGCCATATTTCTATTCTTTCTCCGAGTGTAGGATTAATCGCATTTAAGCCATGGATGAGATCTATATCAACACTTTGACGCGCACGGATGTCACTTGATGATTGGTAAGCGAGGTCATGTCGACAACATGCATTATCGACACGATTTATAGGAGCTTTCTCAGGCTTTGTTTAGTCACCGTGTTCCAGACCAGCAACACTAATATCTAGGATTGTGCTTTCACCAGGCTCCATGGTGTTCTGGATAGCTTTGTTAATGCAGCAGCAACATCACCGCAGATAACGTTTCGATGAATGTAAAAATATTTGCTTCATATTGAACAAGTTACAGAGATCACGGTTCTACCATTATTTATTTGAATTCGAGTTGGATTTGCAGTACGAGATTATGCAGCAGCTAACACATTATGAGGGTACGATTGAATTATACTAGTGATATCCAGGAAAGCATCACGAAGGAGAAGCTCTGTTTTTGCCATAATTGACTTTTCTGCGCATGCAAAGCCTGAACTACTGAAGCACAGTGAGATACTTCCAACTCACTGCGCATTGATAATTGTTTCAGGCCTGATAAAGGAAAACCGAATTGTTGTTGAATATGATTTTGATGACATGGAATTGTTTGTACATAACTGCACTCACTGCAGACGATCAGCGGTGTTATTGTGTACCCTTGGACTTTATGGTAGCTTAACTGGCGTCACCAAGAAGCAAATCATCCACTATTGATTTTGTTTTCACATTTGCCGAAGCTCCTAACTATTAATGACCTTGATCTGAGTGAGGATAATCTTGCCGTGTAAGATGACGTCATGCATAGATACAAAGCCAACCCCTAGAGAATATTTTCTGAAGGTCGACAAAACGACAAACGTGACCCGTGTAACACAATGATATGCAGACGTGCCTAAAGTGATCCGAAGCAATTGAAGGTCTTTGATGATATATCGCAGCGTTCACAGCAATCTATCTACAACTATAATCGTAAATGACGTTAAAACGTGGCAGTGATATCAAAGCAGACTATAGGAAGCGATGTTGCAAAGCTGCCCTTGAACACAGTAATCTGATTAGTAATGTTATACTCATCTGCAAACGTATGAATTCGTAGATTATTTGTACAGTGACACCTTAATATTAGAACTGTATTTTAGAGATGTAGCTGATATTTCAATACGTTTACGTTAGACACAAGTGCGTTTTTCTAATGTACCAAGCAAAAGATATGTTCGATATTATTCGTACCCTACTACGGTCCCTAATGAATCAAAAATAGTACACAAGTGCAGGACACGTCAAAGTGTTTGTTCCCATGTGAGGCATCCTTGGAAATTGAGGGGAACATATACAAAACGATGTTCCCTTCAGCTCATGAGCTGGGAATTTCCCGAGTCAATGACAATTTGACGTTTTGTAGCAGCGCACGGTGTGCACGTTATTTCATCGATGGATAGAAAATAGAAGCAATTCTCTCCAATGTTGACTTTGCTACAACGATTATTGGTGTCTCCAGATACATAGATGGTTACGTGAGATCCGCTGGAGCCACTATGATAATCATGAAGGATCCATTCCAGCATGCAGATGAAGAGCCCTACACATACATTTGACAGGGAGAGGAAACGGCTAATATTGCAGATGTACAACCTTAGTGATAGGATTCAACAACAATTTCAACGGTTGATTCACGCAGCGTCAAGAACAACTTCGTTGGGGTTCATTGTGCAATTACTCTCAGTCGGATATTGAATTTGTCAGAGTGTCCGCAAGGTTATTTTTACAGAAAAAGTCAGATTATTCCGCATGAACAACGCCAACGATGTTATTTGATGTACAGTAGATGCTGCTAGCACAGATGTGTTGTCGATATTAATATTTAGATGCCCGTGCTAATCCTTTCGCTGGCTACAGATGACTATTTGCTGTCCATTCTTACGCAAACCACAGACAGCAGAAGGGGGAAGGGGTGAACCGACCTTTTGGGGCGTTTTTAATGGTACTTTTATAATACTGAGGCCTTAAAAAATGTCGAGATCTTGTATTAAAAATGCCGATCCGAGCCTTCTACCCTCGGTCCACACGGTATCATGAGGACCGCCCCGCTTGTATGGGGTGTCCCTGTTGGAAACAGGGTGTGTTATAAAATAAAAGACTTATCATTGATGTGCTGACAGGTAATTTGTAATTAAATCGTTGTTTTAGTAATAATAATGAGTGATTCTGCTGTCTATGGGATCTCGCACAGCTAAACTAGCTCGACAACTACTAGAGGCAATTAAGAAATATCTCCGCGTCCTTGATTCTGTAAAACAGCAGCTACAGCAGCGTCAGGAAGCTCAAGTGGAATTTACAGAAGGCACAGAGCAGTTATTTAAACCAATTGTCAAACCAACCCGAAAATTTTTTACAGCAACCGAGGCAACAAAAAAAAAAAAAAAAAAAAAAAAAAGACACGACCTGCTAATACTGCTGGTCGTCTAGCATAATAGATAAATTTACTGAAGTAAGGTATTGCTGATATCAGGGATGAAGACCAAATACTTGATATTGTTGCGTTTGGATGGGATCGTCGAGATCGATATATAAAACCCAAATATATTTACAGTCTTAAAGGTGTCGATTGTTTTAAAGGTGTCTATCGCGTTGCTAGTAATAGGCAGCAAGTTAAATCTAAATAAGATATCAATAAGTTTGACTTCTTTTACAAAGCATTAGAGGACCATGCTGAAAGACTAGAACAGGAAAGGGAAAAAGAATGAATAAATGAAGGGTCAACTTGAAAAAGCAGCAGAAGAAATGAGAAAATCAGGGGTAATAAACTATATCTGAAGCAAGGAAGGAAAGAAGAAAAACTGCGTCAAAGGCGCTGAAGCAGCGCGCATGGAATCATAGTCAGATGTGCATCACGAATAGTCACCTGAAGAAAACATTGAAGAGGGACTAACCTGTCGTGGTCGTAAAAAGACGAAGTGGAAATGTAAGCCATAAATCGCAGGAGAATCACAATAAACTTTGTCCCAATAACGTCATCGCTGATGTTGATCGACTATAAATTCTGATTGGTGGAAGACGAGCCGGCAATAATTCCCCGAAATCATTAAAAAGGCAGCTGTGATTTGTCAGCTTTTATTCACAGGTGGGGTCATGGACAGACACGTCTATCGGGCAGTTTTCAGTGAAGTTATTGATGATTACTGCAGCGATTGAGGACGACAAGATTAGATCGGTAATAACAAAATAATATGATAATAGACAATGCCCAACGTGGACCCGTAATGGTCAGGGTGACAAATTCGCCATTACCAGTATTTAAAGTTAATTACTGAGATGGAATCGGCGATGTTGTTTAATGTCTATTCAAAACGGTAGCCCCAAAGGCGATCCCGATTGCAAAACAATTATGAATGAAAGCCACCGAGGTCTTTCGTGATAAAGCTATTGGCGCCGTTGATGATGTTGCTGGTAAAGCATTCTCAGCGGTCAGAGACAGATTCGCACCATTACTACGATGAAAACCGTAGCCAATAAAACTGCCCAGCGCCGAAGTGATGCCAGTAGGTGTTAGTAAAATAATAAATCAAGCTGCAGATGAATGGTTTAAAGAATTAGCTGACGTGTCACTGACAAAGCAATAAGCTACCGAGAGAGAAAACAAATTAACCACAAGTCTGATAGCAGAAAGTGGGCTGACTCGACGGTGTTTTAAACAGCAGCTAACATTATTAAATGTTCCAGCGTGTATCTGACTCTGCAGTTGACACAGACACGCCCGTCTTCAAGGATGAATCCGTGCGTGATTATCAGTATTATTCTTATGATGCACGTGCACCCGACGCATGTGGACGAATTGAACTTCAAGTTCAGGATACAAGCAGATATTTCTTGCCCGCCGGGGCATTCACTGAGATCAAAGGTTAACTTTTGAAAGCAGATAGTACAGGATATGGAATTTGAGATCGAGTTGGCTTTGTAAATTGACATATATGGGGCGAGATCAGAATGTTGATTCCGGTTTGCATATATCTCTGCGGGATTTCATAAAATTGTATCCGATCTATTATTTCTGACTGAAACCCTTGGAGTTGTTTAGACACTATGTCGTTGACATACATTTTCGAGCTCGTGTGGGAGTACCTCCAGCAGTAGCTACTGGTTACAGATCAATCGCTGTGATCTTATCAGACAAAACAATACAGCACGAAGATGTTGTGGACGAATGAGGGTAGTTGATGCACCCGTGGAAAATATGTAACATGCAATTGAACCATTCATGATGTTGTTTGAAATGTCATATCAGGACGTTAATGTTACCCTGACACCTGGTCAGATGAAAAACATATAGTCGGTATCGGCAAAGAATTGTGGACCAACAATATTGCTGAAATCAACGGCGTTGCAAGGCTCATATAAAGTATTGTTGACGAACATCAAATGAAATACTTTAATGACGCTACGCAATCAAAGACTGGTATTAAATTTGTCCTTTTTGCTAGCGCGATCAACGATACAATAAATACTGGCGATATATTCCACTTATTGCAGCTATACCAACGCTAATTGCAGTCGTAGCTCCACCTGTTGGACAAGCGGCCGCACTCGGTGCCTTGGAACCGCTGGCAGAATGGCGTTGAAAAAAGCAACGCGGCAGGGTCAAGGGACCGGCCCAAAGCTTAAAAAACTAAAACGCGGGTTCGGTACGGTCAATGTCTGAAACTACAAGGAATATTTCGCTAAGCCAGCTTCCTCTGTCCAATTTTGATTTACTTGATGCAGCCCGCGATTAAGAATCAAAACCTTTGGAGGGGTTTTATGCGCGATCAATTACCAAAACAACCAAACCGCTTTGAAACTGATATCATAATCTAGATGATCCACGTAGTATTGTTTATTTTGATTCGCACTGATTGGCACCACCAAGTGAAATTTTAGGGTACGTCGCTGCCCCGGAGCTTCCCCACACCCCATCTGGTGTTCAACATAACCAACACAGACGCTGATGGATCCATCTATATGTGGTCCAGAAGCGTTTGCTATACTTAGAACTATATCAAGGTCATCAGCATAGATGCATAAAGCCGTACACGTGTACACTAGCGGTCGTGTCAAACAGGTTAATAATTTATAATGGTAGATATCTACGGAAGATCTCATGCCGCTAACGTCAAAGATAAACCTCTTCCCGATGACATTTGTTTGTCAGCATATGCGACTAAAGATGAGCTTGCTGATGTTATGTGTCTCACCGGGCTTGACAAAGATAAAGTTGTTTTTCAGGATCATAATGAAAAGTTAAAGACGAGCAATATTAAGTTGGTCGATTTTATCCGGCTAGTTTTAGGTGCGGCCAGCGATAACATCGTAGTATTTGCTGATGACGGAAGAATCAGATACTCAAGCGTATCAATCGCGATGATCAGAAAGGAAATCAATAAACATGTTGCTAAAACCGACAATACAATGACTGGTAAACTCAACATGAACGGACATATAACTGTTCTTCGGAGAGAACGTCTGAGATGACACCATAATGAAGAAATACGTGGACGACATTGACACCATGATTGATTGTGAATTAGCCACGTTGCGAGCTGAGTATTATGTTCATGTAAATATGCTTATGTGTCTTCGCGGAAACATTCAACGATTCAACGATTCAACGATTTAATAAAATCACGGATGATTTCTTTGGAAATCCAGTGGTCGTCAATGTAAAGCTCGCCGAAATTGATACAATACTAGGTGATCTAGCCAACGTTCAAAAATCAATCGCGGCCATCAACGAAACGCTCGCAGATATATCCAGTGGAATCCTCAACGTCGCTGAGCGTGTCGGAAAGATTGAAGCGGGTGTTATTCATACGACTTCCATCATCAACGTTGTATATATGGTTGGGTCTGGATAAGCAACATCGTCAAAGCAAAATAACAAAATCAGACATACCGCTGAGGTCAAAGGCGTGTATAGGCTGTCAGTGATCAGCTCTGCCCGATTTAGTATATTTAAACATACCAATGGCGTCATTCAACCGATAAATTGTCTTTAACTCTGTCAGTCGTTCTAAATCAAAATATCGAGGAAATATTCATAATGGATCCCAAAGGCAAAAAATTAAATTCGGCGATGTACTGATGGTGTCTTGAATTTGTCGCGCGAACACTTCATTACATTGGTTAATATATATATATATATATATATATATATATATATATAATGACTGCAAAGCATCCCGATCCTACACAATCCTTGAGATATAATCAGGCATGTGCTTGGCAGACATCGCTGAAAAACATCATCGACGAGCATTTGACAATACAAAACAAAAAACAGAGGGCGCATTGTCATCATCAACAACGTTGTATATGCAATGTCCGCAGTAGTCGTTTGAGCAACAACTTTAATCGGTATGTTAATGCTGACATTCATAATATTATCGCGAAAAAAAACTATTAACATGTGCGAGGAGGAAATCACATAAACACACAGAAACGCTGTCGACGGCAACAAATGCACATACCGCTATATTATCGCTGATGTCATCTGGGCTGAATGACGGCGAAATATCAGTTGATGAATTTATTTCAATCAATAATATTTATATCGCGTGTAAGTCATTGATGACGCCACATGTAGAATCAGTATAAATATAATAATGACCGCAAAAATTACTACACGACTGGAGAATATTATCGTTAAAACATCTCCGCCGACGATTACTATCATATCATCGGCGTCGCCGCAGCCGGAATTCGACATCAGTTCGAGAAAGGCACATAATGGTCAGTCACTAGAGATCGCACTGGCACAATTAAGAGTTTATTATAGTTGTCAACATCAGAGCAAAATCATTTGGTTGATTATCCACTGACAATTCACTGGTATTCGCGTATAAAAAATATGGATTATGGAACTCCCGCTGAAATGTTGTCGCCATTCCAACTGGATCATATCAAATCGAGCTAATCAATAATTAACGTCAACGGAGAATCAAATCTATTGCGGGTAAAGTATCAAAGATCGCTATCGCGGTACACGAGCCAACGCTAAGCGCCGCCGTTGAAATATCAAAGCCAGATTATGCCGCTGATATAGATCAGTTTTCGATCAGAAATGTGTTGCGATGGCCAGAAACTATCACTAATAATCGTCCTCTTAAACCCGAACGATCATCAGTGACTTGGGGCTGGGGTAGAGCAGATCACGACCAACCTCAAATTCGGCCTTGATGTTAATATAAATACTCCAGGATCTTCAAGGCAATGCTAATAGTCATATCTTTAAGCAACCAGCGATACGCCAATTAGAAGATTATTTTAAACGATACAAAGAAACTATGAAACAAAGACGTCGTGGAACTGAAGCGATCATAAAAGCTATATAAACAATCACATTTTCACAACTCCTTCGTTAATACCCAAATAAAGAAGTACTGGCTAGACTTGCTTCTAAAAACTTTACTCTCGTAGCTGTGATAGGATATGTAAAAACATATTTTGGCAAAATCCGTGAAGACATGAGGCCGGGGGCAGAGTTCGGGTCCAGAGATCATCGCCCATTTCCCTTCGTGAACGTTTATCTAATAATGAAATTAATGTATCTTGAGCTTATTATAAATTACCATTGACGAAGTACTAGAGCCAGAAATTGATATATGTGGAAGTGAGAGTCTAGAGATAAATTTTCCAGTTCCAGAAATTGATATAACGGTAGCTGAGAGTCGTATAAATAAAATGATTGATACTCACTTGTCACAACTGGTTCAAAAATGGGAATCAATGGAAGGAAAACAATTCTCAAACATAACAACGATCGAGATGTTGGTGGTCGTCATATAACACCGGGTGTAGTTAATTTTACCTTCGACGATTTATGTAAATCTTGTCTGTGACGCTGTGGATAGTAATTATCAGGCGGGATCAAAATGTACTTCTATCTCAGTAGGCACAGCAAGGATATGTTCTTTATAGTCTTTCTCTAGAGGTTACTCGGGCCATTTGATTGTGTCCGTGACTATTAATCCTGTTTATTTACGCTGTCATAATCCGTCCTTTCCACGATTACGATTTTGTCTGAACGATCAAGATGGACTTTTACTGGACATCTTTGGAAATAATCAATCGTCAGTGTATATATCAGGGACTCACACGGAGCAAAAAAAAAAACACAAAAAAAAAACAAAAAAACAAAAAAAAAAACCAAATAAAAAGATAACACTCCGAAAAAACAAAAAGAAAAGTTACATTATATTTCTTAATGCTGGCAAGCTCGCCGGCTTAGGTGAACTGTGGGCATGGAGGGAGAGTGATTGCTCCGCCCCCACACACTGCCCGAATAACCACATGCTCAGATTGCTTGCAATTGGACTCCTTGGATTCCTCCATAAGTTTCCTTAGCTGTTTCGCACGTAAAGTTACCAACGTTTTTGTGTCATATTCTCGTGACAGCGCTGATCTAATTTTCTCGATGGCGCTTGCCAGCGGAACACATTTAGCAATCGTGCTATCATTACTGACCCGTGCAAGGGACTTTTCCATTGCTTTTTGGAGTAATTTGATGAATCGATATTCCGCTGCTAGAGTACATCTACCGTCCTCCTGTCACTCTTGTATGATTTTAAAATCTTCTTTGATTTTTTGAGGGTCAAATTTAATACCACCCCGCCGTAATTTCTCAATCACAGAGATAATCGCGTTGATATTTTCCAGGTTCATTACACAATAAATATATTTCTTTAATTAAGCGCTTCATAAATCATCAAAAGGAGACGACCGTGCTCAGGTGATATCCATTTTTTTTGTATTTCCTGGGCTTTAAACACACTGCTAATGTAAGCTAATGATGTAAATATATATTATTTGTACGGCCAACAGGCATCTGTACTGATCAACATTAATTTGTGCTAGGGAACTGACCTTAGCGAACCTCTAGGTGTCAAACGACATACTAGCAGGTTCAGAGGGGATCCAAGTGACCTGACCTTCTCAAGGAATTGCGTCTAGGTCAGGTTATTAATAATAATCATACATTTTACAAATTGGTTTTCAGTTTATAAACTGAGACAATAACCAAGAGCAGAGAAGATGATATTTGACGATTTCGTAGTAACTGAAACTTCATTGCTGTTAAACGTCCATCACGAACCATATGAAGAAATTCAGTAAACTTCACAGATAATCAAGTCGGAGGTGCTTATCATAATCCGTAGTGGTACCTGAACCGGCATCAAAACGTCATGAGTGTGCAGCTTTCAGTGGAACACCTGGTGATTTTTTGTCAGTCTTTTCTCGACATGTAGTGTCATGCAAGTGTAGGCAAG
>JAECUM010020842.1:0-12675 GCA_016617855.1 Megalonaias nervosa | reverse complement strand
ATATATATATAATTGTTATGATGATGTATATCATTTATGACTTTACGTAATAACGTAATTGTTATTTTAAACTATAAAGACGTCATCCGTTTCATTCAAAACATTTTATGCCTGAAGAAACATGTATTAAATGCGAAACTACTTGCACATAATTATCGGCGTTTGTGTTGTTTTTTTATCCCAGTTTTCACTTTAGCTTGGAAAACTTTACGAACAAGAGATGCCCACTATTTTCCATGATCACTTTGTCACGCGCCTTCTTACAATCAAAAAAAGCTTAATAAAATCTTCACTTTCATTTGGACAAGCACCTTTGCACTGATCCTTGTAAATTAAAGATGTTATCAATAGTGTTATGTTTCTATCTAAACCCTACTTTTGTCTCATCGATGAGATTATTTTTCTCTGCCCAAGGGTAAATTCTTTTGTTTAAAACAATGGTTCCCAAACTTTTTTGTGGCACCGCCCCCTTGGTTATCGTTAGCGCCCCATTCCTTAACCCGTGAAAAGCATTACTCAACATTATCGCCCCCTCGGTAATCCCACCAACATCCAAGGGGCATCACCGCCCACTTTGGGAACCACTGGTTCTAAACATTGGTGAAAACCTTGCAGGGTGTAATATTAAGGGATATACCTCGATCATTATTAGTGTCAACTCTGCTTCAATTTTTGAATATTGGGCAAATAATGCCTTTGCCTGATCCATACTTGATTTATTATCGCACTAATTTCAGCCTGCAGGGTGAGTGAACTGTGTGCGCTGTACCATGTTCTGAACAACTTGCAGTTCTGTTCCGTTGACTGAATAGTAACAATGACGCAACCTGCTTCGTCCCTAAGAAGAGGTTATCGTTACCAGGCAATCACAATCTAACCATTCGCTTCCCTCCTCAACCTGCCCATCCAGAGAGGCGAAGTTGCAGGACCCGGTATGCACTCTCAGATGCTGTCTGATACACATGGAGAATGACTGTGGTAGCTGTTAAAGGTTCCTCCTATTAGCTAAGGACGGAGCGCGTTACATATCCCATAAACGATGAACGCTAAAGTGGGTTACTAGATTAGGGTAATCGGAACTCTTACATGCTCTGGTATGATTAACGAAGATTTCGGCTTACAAAAAAACGAACAATATTCAAGAGCTGGCCGCCGAACAGATTGTCTCAATCTGAGCCACTATAAGGTACACATTTGAGCCATAATGGAGCCAAGTAGCTGACATATTCAGTCTACTATCTCCAGCTCTGAATTACGTGATATTTTCTTGCAAAAAGGCGAACTGAATCTCATCAGGCCACAGGTAGCTGCCCAGACAACTACCAAGCTACGTTCATGATAGCACAGCTTAAGTCCCGGTTATGATCTGACAATGCTGGTTGGGTTTGTCTGTGAAACGTATACACGTAAGTCAATTGCCGGGTGCGGGATTCCACAGAAATCACCGTCACACGAATATAAACACATACTCAACGTATACGCTGCCTTCACGTTAGAGGGTAATCCATTTCAGCAGAGCAGTCATCGTAGTCTAACAGTATGACGTGGGTAGATGGTTGATATGTAATCATAGTATTCCCCTCTAACCAGTTTTCCTAATGTTAATGTAGTTTAATTATAAATGAAATGACGCGTTCAGTAAAATACCTTTTCTCCTCAACTATTCACCGCATTACATTAAAATCAATATCTCATGCCCTTCCATGCAAATGAGAGCATAATAGAATAGGTTTCGCGCAATCGTAAACTGTGGCCATCTATTAGGGGAAAGAGACGATTGTCTTTAAGAGCCAAATCTCTTCGTTTATATGATATTTATGCTGTGCTACATTAATATAGTATTTCAAGGATTGCTGGATTTGGAGGTAGCAGACGTCTTTCCTACTGTTAATGAGATCCCGTAAGTATTTTAAGAGTAATCTCATTCACTAAAAGATCCTTTTACATAATAAAAGAAACCGTGTTTAAAAAGCTTTAACTTTCTACTAAATCCAGAGGGTCTGACTTGTTTTGAACTATATGTGGAAATGCTTTCTGGACTAAACATTGCTTAAAACAAAGCCTATGTGGAGGGTTCTACGTTTTCTAGGCGTGTATTTCGTGTGCTTTGGATTTTTAACGTAGCTTTAACAGTTGATGTCACATCGCTAAGATGTCTACAGTGTGACAGTTTAAAGTGATCTCTAGCACTGGAGTATCATGCTGCAGACACGTAGCATGATCCCATCCAGTCAGATTACCTGACATGAGGCCGACCAGTCCTAACACTAATCTGTTAATGCTGAGCGCCATTCTGGTACCATTTTTTATAAGTCTTTATTATGACTTTAACAACTAGGCCACTGGAGCGACCACATCTAGGCAGCGACATGTATGTTCAGCCAACAGTTTGTATTTGCAACCTACTAATGTTTGACGGACCGAAATGACGGGGGGTGGGGTGGTTTGTCTGCATTTGATCACTACTTTTTAAATCACACAATGGTTAAAGGAATATGTTTAGAGGCCTATTTGATAAACACCCCGACTTGATCACTACTTTCAAATTCACGTCAGAGGCGGAGTATGAGTTCAAAGTTTCCTCAGTTACATACGGGGCAAATTTATAAATTTTTTATTTTGTTATTTTGTTAATTTTTTATTTTCTGGATACAATTTTACTCTAAAATGTGTTAGCTCACCATTGAGGTTTTGATGTATCGTTGTAGGCCATGATCAAGTTGAATAGAATTGCTTAACATATAAAGGGATACCCAATACATTTTTTTACATAGTAATGAAATGTGAAAACAAAGTGGCGGAGCAAGAAATATTTGGGGGTGGTGTGTAAAATGGTGAGTGAGAAGCCTGTTCTCGACGGAACCCGCGCAAAGTCCCCATAAATTCCTGCATATTATGCGCTTCCATTGCTTAATGCTAACCATTTATATGCTAAGGAAACTTACCGAAGGAAACGTTTCAATTGCTTGCACTGGTTTATAAGGGGTTGAAGAAGGGGCACAGCATCTCATCCTCCATTGAAAAGGACGAATTGTTTCAGAAACGTTTTATTGTTGTAGTACTTGGATAGTTTGTGAGCAAAGAAAATAAAGTGTTCAAAGAGGAACTTAAACGTAATGATACTACATAGCAATTTCAAAGTTCTCAGCAAATGTTTTAGGGACGAGCCTTAAACATGAAATACATTGCACGCAATGGTGTATTTACTCTTTTCTAGTGGAAGATATCTCCATGTGGCACCTTTGTATAATGATGTTTATTTCCGTTTTGTCGTACGATTTCGGCGGTTTGCGCGTAGAACATTTTTATACTACATATATATTCAATTTTTTTCACAATTTTGCAATTATGATGGAGGTCAATTTTGTCCTGTTGCAGTACCATTATTAAACATGCAATTTAATTGACTGAGGATGGGATTATTTCAGAAGTGGGAAACCATATTTTCATTACATTATGCCGGTGGTGGTGGGGGTCGAAGATCCAGTTAAGCCTTCTTTATTTTGAGCGGGAGGCATACCTCGAGCGATAAAAAAATTCTGTCTACTACTAGTACTAGAAATGTCATCTATGGCTAGAATATAATCTTACGCGGATGAAAACTTTACCTCGAATGTATTTTAGTCATTTCCCATTAGCTGTCTTTTGAAGTCAGTTGAAGTTTTGAAGTTTTGAAGTTGTTTCAGAGATTGATTACTTTATTTATGAACATTAAATGAAACAATTCAGATTTAAATATTGATGTTAGGTGTGAGACCTAAATTCGATGATACCTTATCTGAGCAGCAGAGAGGGGGAACCCTACAACTTCGATAGAGGGCTTCTTGAGCAAAAATAAGGGTTCCTACGAAAGCTGAAAATAAGGTCAATAACGTTGAACCGAAGCCTCTAACCAAGCGTATTTCCATACAGGGGAAAACAGACCTCAGTAACGAAATGGTGTAGGTTAGCTCATCGCTGTTACTTGTTCGTTGACGTATCTTTTCAAATTTTAGGAGTGTTCGTTTGCGTAGCCGCACACGCACTCGTTGTCGTCACTCTCTCTGCTGCTGTAATTAAACCATTATTATATCAATAATAATTGGTGAACCTTACTCTGCTATACTAGCTCGACCGCGACTGGAAGCAATCAAGAAATATCTGCTCGTGAGAGATTCTGTTAGACAAAAACTACAGGCACGTCAGGAATTTCGGGTGGAATTTGCAGAAGGTGCAGAAGAATTGTTTTAACCTGTTACAAAAGCTACCGAAAAAACTACAGAGGCTACTAAAAGTCTTCTTCCCACGTTAGAAAAAACCGCCGAAAAAACTGAAAAAATAGTGGCACGAACTAAGAAAACAAAAAAAAAAAAACTTTTGCAAACTCTTCCAGTTGATATAGCTGCGGCTCAACTACCGCCAATACAAGAAGAAATACAACAAGTACTTGAAAGAGTCGATAAAGTTCGTGAGGAGGTCAGCGATGTAAGAGAGCTTGTTACGCCAAAATCAAATCAAAAACAAACAACCAGCACAATTTACCAGAGAGGGTATTAGGTTGCTCCGAGAAAATCCCTTATCGGTTGCAGCAGTAGGGTATCAAAGTCGTAGTGAATTGTTAAAACCGGATACCGCCGGTATTCCAGAACGAAAATGGATTCCTTTTGTATTTCGAAATTCTCCTGGTAAATCTAGGATCTCTGGTAAACACAAATATGATTTTAATGATTGTATGAGACAAATCGACTAAATTAAAAGAGCACCATTGCCGGGAGATATATTATTGCCAGAAAAATCTCCATTTGGTCCACCACGTATTGAGGAAGAACAATAACAACTACATCCATCACAACAACTACAACAACAACTACAACAACTACAACTACAACAAGAACAACAATGAAAACAAGAATTTAAACAACGAATACAACAATAACAAAAAACAACAAGTAAATAAAGATGATGACAATTTTACCTTTGGCGCACCTGGAAGTGGTATAGTTACCAAGGGAAGAGGTCTTATTACTTATCCCGATAACATTGTCGGCGACCTAGACATATTAGAAATTCTGATTGGTGGAAAACGAGCAGGTAATAATTCTCCAGAAATCATCAATGAGATAATATCAATTTGTCAACGATTATTTACAGGCGGTATCATGGATATTAAGGTTTACCGGGAACACATCCATGAAATTACCGACAATTACTTCATTGATTAAGCAGTTAGATATAGTGACTATAATAATATGATCATACATAATGCTCAACGTGGACCTGTCATGGTCCGGGTGATAAATTCGCGATTACCAACTTAAAGTGCGATTTACGGTGATGGACACGGTGATGTTGTTCAGGGTCTATTCAAAAGGTTAGCTCCGAAGGCAATACCAATTGTAAAACAACTGGGAATGAAAGCTATTGACGTTGTTCGTGAAAAAGGTATCAGCGCCGCCGGCGACGTTGCCGGTAAAGCATTCTTGGCAATCCGGGATAGACTAGCACGATTGATACGACGAAAACTTCAGCCAGCAAAATTATCCAGCACTGACATTATGCCTGCAAATGTTAGCAAAATAATAAATCAAGCTGCAAATCAAAAACTAGCAGAGTAAGCTAGTGAAAAAGAAAAAAAATATAGCTGCTAGTTTGGTAGCAGGAAGTGGTCTTCGTGTTAGACGATAACAAATATAATAAAGATGTTCAAACATATATCTGATCACGCATTCGACATGGACGTATGAGTCTGTGCGTGATTATCAGTATTATTCTTATAAAGCACATGTACCTGATGAACGTGGAAGGATACAAGCAGATATATCCTGCCCGCTGAGGCATTTCTTGAGATCGAAGACTGACTTTTGAAATTAGATGATACAGATTACGGACTTGCTGATGGAGTTGGTTCTGTCAACAATGGCATCATTGCGTTATTCAAAAGTGCCGCATATATGATTGATGGTCTAGAAATTGTGATTTGTCATAATGACGTCGACGTTGCCACAACAATACTTGGTCTTGCGCGATACAGCGATGATTACTCAAGATCAGCTGGTCCATCAATGATGTTTGCCAAGGACACAACTTATTATCCAGAAAACAGAAATGTAACACCGAATGCAGCTGGGGATGTTGCAGTAATGAATGAAAATTACAACTTGGGAATTGCATCACGTCGAACAATGATGGGCAAGGATGAAAGTTTTTCATGTGCAATTCCGTTGTCACACATCTATGGATTCTGCAGAAATGTTAGAAAGGTTATTTTCGGAGCAAAACATACAATTGTACTAGTACGAAAAAATATCGACGATGATGCAGTATGGCACTCGGAAGGAGTTAACGCAGCTGCAACCACAGCATTTCGCGGAAAAGTAACACTGACAGAACTTTCCTTGTGGATGCCAACAATGACTCCATCGCTGTTTGAAAAAGAAAGTTTGCTTTTGTTTATGTATCAAGGATGTACATCAACGCTGTCATGGTTGACTATGAAAACAGATGCTATACAAAGTAACATTAGCAGGTTATTCACATGGCAGATAGCATCACAGCAAGGTATCTCTACACCGCAATATATATTTATTGCTTTCTACGTAGTATAATGATATTTGACAAACTTGGTTTTACTGAAGTTTCACTACGAATAAATGGACATCAGGAACCAGCCGAGTTCATATTAATGAATTTCGAGCACAATCAAGTAGCACGTGCATATCATCGTCTGATGAAATTTATGGGGCGAGACCAAAATGTTGGTGCTGGTTTGCAAATATCTCAGCAGGATTTTACAGCGCTGTATCCGAGCTATTATTTTTCGTTGGAACATTAAGAATCATCTAGATAATCCGTCGTTGATATACATTTCGAGCTCGCGTAAACCGAGGAGTTATTGCCAATTACAGAGCAATCGCTGTTATACTCAGTGATAAAACAATGCTATTTGAAGGTGTTGGTGGCCTCATGAAAGTCATTGATGCCCCAGTCGAAAACATGTAAATGTTTTCCAAACATGTAATCGATCCCCTAATTTTAAATTAGGATTTAAAAATCAGGATGATATTATAAATGTCATATCATCATGTAATATCAGTCTGACTCCTGGTCAGATTAAAAAACTACAATCAGCGTCCGAAGATAACTGTGGAACAACAATGTCACTAAAGCAAGGACAAATCTGAGGTGGTCCAAATAAACTATCGCTGACAGAACGCCAGCTTAAACACTTCAATTAGGCCAAACAATCAATGAAAGGTATACGACTTAATCTTTCCGCGAGTGCTATCAGCAATGCTGTTAAAACTGGTGGAGTATTTCCGCTACTCGCAGCTATACCAGGAATAATAGCCGCAGCTGCTCCAGCTGTTGCAAAAGCTGCTGCGTTAGGCGCTGTTGGAACTGCCGCTGGAATGGCGCTAAAGAAAACAACTGGGAAAGTCTTATAAAAAGGACGGGGTCTAAGACTACCAATAAGCCTACCGCGGCACGGAAGATGATTAAGAATCCCAGGATCACTTCGTTGATTCTTCCCATGTCCAATTTTGATTTACTTGATGCAGCCACCAAGCTAAACATAAAAAACTTTAGAGTTGTTTTTATGCGTGATCAATAACCGCACAAACCAAATCGTATTGAAACTGGTATTATTAATCTCGATGAAAGTTCACGCCGCTCCACCAACGGTGAAAAGTTCTTATATGGTTGCATGCGCGATTGATCCACATGGAATTGTTTATTTTGATTCGTACGGGTTAGCTCCACCAAAAGAATTTTCAAAATATGTGAGCAGCATGCAAAGTATACCAGTGTGGTATTCAACGTTACCAACACAAAAAATAACTGACCCACCAATATGTGGTCGTGAAGTCCTCGCGGTACTCATCGTCTTATCAGCATCGTCAGCGCCTCCTCATACAGTCGTGCACGCGTACACTAGCACACAAGTACACCATTTTAAACAACCATTAAATGTATAATGGTAGATATCTACGGAAGATCAGCTAAAACTAAAACCCAACAAACGCCAGGTGAAGATTTGTTCAAGCAAGTAACAAAACAGATAAATGATGAATTATCGGACCTCCTCAATCTTGCCAACGTTGATCC
Source organism: Megalonaias nervosa (assembly GCA_016617855.1). Lineage (NCBI taxonomy): Eukaryota > Metazoa > Mollusca > Bivalvia > Unionida > Unionidae > Megalonaias > Megalonaias nervosa. The sequence goes on along the minus strand of JAECUM010020842.1, from coordinate 4,590 downwards.
ACACGAACTAGCAATATTTCAGAACCTTGAAGGAAAAATAAGGACGAGTAATAATTTAAATCAATGATATCATAGTTCGTAATCGAGCATCTCGAGAAGGTCTTGTTGCCATGTATGACCGAGATGGAAAACTTGTTCCTAGTGTTGTTACTCCATCGTCGATCCCAGATAGTATATCCGAACGAGTGTTAAAGACCGGTGATATAATGACCGGCATTCTCTACATCAACAACAATAAAATTATCAACGTGGGAGATCCAACAGATAATCTCGACGCTGCAACGAAGAAGTACGTCGACCATAACAACATTTTTATGACGACTTCGTTGTCGACGATCAACAATGGAATGAACGCGATTAGATCTGAATATAAGTCACGTAAACACGTTTTTAATTTTCGTTAAAACGTAAATAGAGGTATTAGCGAATTTTTTGAAAGCCCAGCGGTTATCGACATTAAACCGGTCGACGTAGAAAAGATCATCGATATTGCAACATAAACAATTGCGTCTGGATCAACATTATGGACACCACTCAATAAATCCATCAAACATCGCGCTGAGGTTACAGGGTTATGCAGGTTCTCAGTAATGGGCGCTACAACATTTACAATATCTACCACAATTTCACGGCGTTATCCATTAACTGGGTCTTCTAAATTTATGTTAGTAGTGCTGGAGTAAAACGACGAGGAAACATTCATAGTGGAACCCGAAGAAAAAACTTAGGCTTGTTGTACTATTGGTGTCTTAAATTAGTCGCTAAACCACCACTTACTTCATATAATAATGATTGACGCTAACCAACACAGATACAATCAAGTATGTGAGTTACAAACCAAACTGAAAAATATCATCGGCGAGTATGACGTACAAGCTAAAAAATATCGCAGACGAGCAGTTGTCATCGACGTAGTTGTGTGTTCAGCCTCAACGATTATCGCGTCCACTGGTGTATTGCTGTCCGCGATAATGATGACGTCGCCGGCAGTTGTAACAATTTGTGTTTCAGCCGCAACAACAATTGCTGGTATTCTTAATATCATCGCAAAAAAAAATATCGACGTGCACAAATGCAAAATTGCACGAGTACACAATAAAACTGCGCTCGGCGATGTTAGCATACTCTAAGATATCATCGTTAATTTCGTCGTATCTCAACGATGGAATAATATCCGATAACGAGTTCGCAACGATAATTTAGATTTACAACGAGGCATTAACAGATGAAAAATCTGATTTAAAATCAGGGGTTAGTAATAATGATGTCAACGACGGAACTGCTGCAACATACAATCAACAATACAGCACCGATTAAAACCACGATGATATCGGCGAGTTCAACTAGTCCTGAATTAATTGTTGTTTTTCCAACTGTAATTCCAGCGAGTGAAATAGCACTAGCACAGTTACGAGTTTATTATAGTTGGCCCAACATTAGGTCGAAATCATTTAGTTGTCTCCCCGCAAACAACTCATTTTTATTGGCAAATAAAAATAAACCCGATGGAACTCCAGACTTTCAAGTAGTCAGTGTACATACGGGCATTTATCAAATCGAACAGATCAATGAAGAATTCCAGCGCAGAATCAAATCTATCACTGGCAAAGAATCAAAAATATCTATCACTGTTCACGAACCAACGTTGTCGGCTGCCATCGAAATATATTCTCCAGATTACGCCGCATATATTTATCAATCACCAATCAGAACTGTACTTAGTTGGCCTGAGGTTCCATCGGTTTATGTCGGACCACCAGAACCGACCCGGGATGAATTTCTTACAACCGAAAAAGGATTTATAAAACTACACGAATATAGAAAAATGTACCCGTGGACCGTTAATAATTTTTTTCATTGAAGGTGCTGAAAGTATTCCTGATCTGGTAAAAGAAGATGATGAGGGAGAACGCAGATTTGAATACAGATTCGTCACTGATATGAATTACATGATGAGCTATGAATTCAATCGAGTTTCCGCTAATGTTAAAAATTTAATCGCGGGGTTGACACAAAATTACAGTGAGGACACAAAAACTGTATGATCGATGCGATTCAACACTTGAATTTAGCATTGTGTGATTTTAATTATCTCACTCACGTTTGAGTCAGAAATTTACATCATTTCCATGGATCAGATCCAATTGATTTACAGTTTGAAATCGATTATATAACACAAAGAATAATAATTCTTAAGTTTGATTTTAACATCGATAATTACTTTCCACAATCCTTGAATCATGGAGAAAAGTAGCTCCACCAGCAAGTATTCTCAGACACGTCAACGATCCGTATGGGGGTGGTCGTCATATATCGCCTGGCATCATCAATATAACATCGACGATCGCGGTCAGTCATGTTTGTGATTTCGTCGATGGCAGCTATCAAGAAGGTTTACAAAAATCCAGTCTGGCTCAGCAAGGATACATCCTGTATTCGTTTGCCAATCAAGTCCCCCAGGGTATTTGATTGTGTCAGGACCAATCAACGTTGTTTTTCTGCGTGTGCATAATCCACTGTTGTCAAGGATACATTTCAAACTTCCTGACCAAACTGGACACCTTTCGGATTTGAGAGAAGAATCGTTGAATATTATTCTGAATGTGAGATCGTAAAGAAAAACAAAAAGTAAAATCTGTCAAATAAATTATCTGAATCTAATTCTGACTAAATATTATTATCAGAATGAAAATAATCTGATTCAGAATAAATATTATAATCTGATTCTGAATAAATATTATTATCAGAATAAAAATAAATCTGATTCTGAATATATATTGTTATCATAAAAATAAATATTATCAGAATGAATCTGCTTCTGAATAAAAACTGTTTCCTCCCTTGACACTTTCACTTTCAACTTCACGCTGTTTAGCTGGTACCACAATCACGGTGACACCGTTGGTTTCGTTGTCACTACATTCACTTTCACTTTCACTTTCGCGATCATCACACTCAGCGACCTTCTCACGATCTGACATAATCTGTCTCAGTTGTTTTATATGAGCGTTCACAAGTCCTTTTGTTTCGTACTCGTGAGATAATTCTGACCTAATTTTTTCGATCGCGTTTGCAACGGGGACAAATAATTTTACCTGCGCATCTGTAACTGCTGCCAACGACTGTAACATTGTTTGCTGAATCAACTTTATGGATCTGTAATCGGCTGGTAGTGTATATCTGTTCCCGGATTTTCGAAATTATAATGACTCAAAATCATATATATTTTTTTCAGGATGAAGTTCATCAGAAATTTTTATACCGTCATGTTGTAACTTTTTAATAGCAGAAATAATAGTATTAATATTTTCATGATTCATTATATCATACATATTTATTTAAAATAATAAACATATTTACAAAACATATAATCACAGCACAACCCCATGTGAACTCCTAGATTGGGAAACGACATTATAGCAAGCTCAGAGGCATTCGATATAAGACAAACGCAACCCCCATGTGAACTCCTAGGTTGCCAAACGACATCCTAGCAAGTTCAGAGGATACGTATATAAACTTATTTTTAACTTAGCTCTAAGGACAGCACATATACATATAGTACTTATCTCTAAGGGCAGCACAACACATAAATTTAATTCTAACTTATCTCTTTGGACATAGTTAACTTATCTCTAAGGATGGCACAACACATAAACTTAATTCTAACTTAACTCTAAGGACTTGATTAACTTATCTCTAAGGACAGCACACTCATAAACGGGGGCCTTCTCTTCGTTCAACAGATTTATACACCCACCCCCATAATCAACCCCGGGGAGTGCAAAAGTGCACCCACCTCGTGGTGTACTTTTTCTGTTGAATTTCGAGCAAAGAGGTCGCGGACCCCCAATTATTAGAAAAAAATGACATCGTACCGCCTCGTCGACGATACGTCTGTCACGAGAATCGAACCCATGGTATCAATATGATAATCCAACGTTATAACACTGCCTCATTCTTATAAATACATCTTTAAAAATTTATAAAGTTACCTATACTGGAGCGCTTTAAACTGCTGTGTGGATTTCACACACGTTTCAGAAGTTACAAACTGCAGTGTTGATTCTTTTTAATTTCTAAAAATACCTGCATTTTATAATCTGCCGGATGTAGTTGGGAAACAGATGTTGCGTGACCTACTACGTGTACATATATACCCGGAATATCTAAAAATAACCTACCTGTAATTTTGCAACGGCTACATTGAAAATATAAAAATAACCTACCTGGATCAAACTCGTGAATGATCTGAATTATCAGAGTGACAAGATCTAAATATCTTTCTCTGTTATAAATTATACTAATCCACTGACTACAGAAAGTTACTGAATACGACACACAAAACAAAATGAATAAATCGCTACAGTAATATAATGTTATGCGGGACAACTGCTTAATTACTCTACCAGAGAGAGCTTTGCCTGATGGAGTTATCTCTCTTCATGTATATAATATCGACATTTTATTTGCTGATCATATTTGTTCGAATACGCCGATTTGGTAATATTATTTGCAACAAAATGATTTGAACGCCTGCAAATATCAAAATATTTGCCAGCTGCATATATCGAAGGAAACATTATTTCC
>JAECUM010020841.1:0-70083 GCA_016617855.1 Megalonaias nervosa | reverse complement strand
ATGCATTTGACAACCCCTGTACCATGTACATGAGGGCAAATGCACAAGTGTCCTCATTTCTTTGTTGCAGATAAAACATTACCATAACAATTCATACATAACACACTAAAAAGCTTAAAATTACAGACATGGCACATTTATAGTCGGTATATGAACTAAACCCCTCTTTCCAACCGAATCAACGCAGACGTGATTGCATCTATATTTAGAGGGGTTTTCATAATGTAATCACTCACTTTATATAGCTTCATTACAACAGTCCATGATAGGATTGCAAAATTTATGGTTTATTTATTTGTCTACATACTTGTATTAATTTTAGACATTGATTAAATATTATCTGCTTTGCAGCTTTTTATTGCATTTTTACAAATACGAGTCATGTCAGAAAAAACTTTGACCTTACAACACTTCTCATGAATTCCACAACATAGCATTGTCTCATACATTTCTGAATTATATAATTACATTTTAAAATTAAATCTTAAATAACATAATATCAATGCTTTGCTTTCTATGAATTGTATATTTTTCTGTATATATTTGCTCGATGATTTACGAAAACAGACAATCTCATAAACTGGTACTTCCCAGACATAGCGATGTCTGCCATTTTTTCCCCGTTACTGGTATACTTACAGTTTCAAACTAATTTTATGATGAAATAGTGTACAACAGGCAGTTAAAATATCCAGATCACCGATTTTATTCTTAAAACACAAATTGCTATATATATATACTATTGTTAAAGTTTCAAAACACAAGTTTGTATGTTTTTATCATCGAAGAATAACATGCATAAATCGGGTAGTGCTAGGGGCCTTAGTTGCCAACTTGGGAAATGGTTAATGGTCAATCAGCTATCAAAACACATGCCTGTGAATGTGCAAGAGTGTTTGTCAGCAGAATTGATATCAAAACTAGGTCTAGCTACTGATGGCTTGAAGAATACCTTTCGGTACAACACAATACTAGAATAAACCTGCCTAAGGTGAGGGGCATCTCAGAAGGTATGATTTGTCAATGTACCTCTAAAAAAGATCACAGGATGAAGTTGTTTTCACTTTCCTAACAGAAGAAGGCGAAGTTTACATTGTTTAGGCGACTTAGTCGCCCACTTCGCCTGGTAGCGTGACCCCTGCACTGAACGTGTTGATGTGCCTTTAGCAGCCTGTGATGTGGGGATGTGCCAATAGTCTTTTGATGATCCACAATAATATAATCCAAGATATTCTTGTCTGAATTCACTATAATTTCAAATTAATGTTCCAGTCCAAGAATATTTATAGATAAGCACTTTGTATTTCCAATGAATAATAATTTGAATAAATAATTCCATCCAAATCAATTACAGAACACAACAATAAGAATAATTCTGCTAAAGATGTTAATGCAAGAATGAATAATATTTCATGTGAACAAGATTATATAAAAAAATAAGACAAAAGAAGAGCCAGGATGTAGGTCCAAAGTTCATTTCAAGAAAATTCTAATAAATAATAAAGAACGTAGCAAACATCAGGTACAACAGGTTATTCCATGGGAAAATATTAGCTGCAGGTATGTATTATTTGTTTGCAAAATTAGAAGCTACTGGTCAGGTACATAATGAACTTCATTTTGGATCAAGTCAAGTCCAAAATACATAAATATGCATAACATGTTCTTCACATAAAGTCTGATCATCTTCAGTGAAATTAAGGGCTGCTCCAATTAAACATACATGGTACCCAGGGAAGGTAGCTTTTTAAAAGTATATGCCAGGTTGCTCTGATTACTTAAAGAGTTCATATGAAGACAATACAAAAATTCCAAACCACATTTATGGGTGTCTACTCAACAATGAAAGTGACTTCCATGGCTCCCAAGTATGTTTTACAGGAACATCCCGTAACAAATGAGTGTCTAAAATCTTGTTCTTGATAAAGTGTCCTTTGTATGGAGTTGTCTAGTGAGAAATGTTTTGTTGCAACAAATGCTTGCACATACCTTCTAGGATTGACCTTGATGAAGATAATTCTGCCACCATCATCGCCAAATGATTGACCCCAGTCCTCTTGTGCTCCACTGTGATAGCCAACTATGATATCCACATGATTAAATAAGTAGTAAGTGTCTGGCTGGTTGAAGTCAACCTAAAGACAAAATATGAATGTAACTCCAAATGTCCAAATTCATCATGTCACTTAATATAGACAAGAGACTAGCATTAATCTATTAAAACTACTGGTGCAAGTCTATTCAGGAATACCTGCTTGCAAGGGTCTGATTATTTTTTCAACAGTCATCTCCAAAACAATGCTCACCTGAATAGCTGACATGCCAATGTGTAATTTATACACATGTAATGCAACTGATGAGAGAAAAGAACTGTTTGGAGTACATAGTCTATTGATGTTGGTGCACACAGTCATCGATCTGTTTTCCAAGATAATATAGTATATACTCGCTTATAAGTCAAGTCAAACTGCAAACAAAAAAGATCCTGATCTGCCATAGCATAATGTGCCTGCAGATCAGAGTCTAAGCAGTTTGTTATACTGATTATTCCTAACAAACTGCACAGACCCAGATCTGCTGGCACATTATGTGATGGCAGATCTGGGTCTTTGCAGTCTGCAGTTCGACTCATCTTATAAGCACGTGCATATGGTACTTGTGTCTATGGTTATTCAGATTTTAACATATTACTGGTAAATTAAATACTACCCACCACATAGTGAAGTGTCTCTCTATTTTGTTTGCCATGGGCATTTACAAGCAAGTATTTTGCTTCCATTTTTGAGCAAGTCCTAACAACCTGTATTTGTATTAATATTATTTGTGTTTTCTTATATAAACACTGTTTGATGCAATAAAAGTTTAGATTTAAGTTGTACATGTATTTTCCTTTTCCATAAGTTAGATTTTTTATTTGCAAGTGATACTTCCCAAGTATACTACATGTGCATGTGGCACAAAATGCTCTTGGCTTGTAAAGGCAGCACACTTGTTTTCGAGTTGACAATCCTTTTTATCGAGATGCCACAAATTTAGTACATGTACTTGTTCAGTACCAAGTAAATTTCTACATCTTCCCATGAATGTTTGACCTTAATCCCTTTTAGCTTGTAAAGGCAGTACTCTCTTTTTTCACATGTGACAACCCTTTGATTGAGCCTTTTGATACTTGCTCAGTGGCAAAATATCAGAATTTCCTTATTTAATCAGTGTCAAATAAATATTAATTGTTGCAACTTTAATCAGGATTAATTAGTAATCATGAAGCAATCAATGAACTGAAGCTCACAAAATGCTTTGTTTTCATGCTGCTGCATGATCTGATCACAGTGTTTCTAATAGGAGATGAACAACAATGTGATCAAGGTTTCCAAGTAAACATCTTCTTAAAAAATAAAAAAATACAAAGGTATATCTTAGGGATAATGTATTAAAAGTAAACAGCAATCTCAGGCATAAATAGTTTCTTGTACATAAATGAAAATGTATTGAATGTTGCTGCATTAAAATTGGCTACAAAACAATAGGTTTATTTTGCTGGTCAATCTGTATTTTTTTTATTTTTTGACATCTCAATCTATCAGTGCTTAAATATGATTGTATGTATGTCTTGATGACATGTTGACAAGATGAGTGAGTAAATATTAGTTTTCTGTTACAACAAAAACTTTAAAAAAATGAAATATTACAACAGCAAAAGTGAAGACTACTCACATTTATAGTACAGCTGTCTTTCTTACGTCCTTCTTTTGTGACATAACAACCAACGGAAAATCCAATGCTACAATACTTCCCACCGGATTGTACCTCATAGCACCAGGTCAGGGGCATATTGTCAAGTATCCTGTATGAAAGAAATTGGCATTACATACATTTTACATTTATATTTATACAGCATTTCTACTGATGATTACATGAATCAGATGAATTACAACATGGTGAGCTTGGAACCCATCTATATAAAGAGAGAACACTTTTTCAACAATACAAACCCTATAAATTATCTATAATACATCCTGAGATTCCATTTGTTAAATTAAAGAGTACATTGTATGCAAATATTTCTATGGAAAATTAAAATAAAGTCAAATATTCTTTAAAAAATGGTAACCACTGAATTGTGCATAAACACATGCTATAACATCACTTGATTTTACAGACTGTGTTGAGGACAAAAGAAATGTGATTTCATGTAATGTGACAGCAAATAAAGTTTATGACTGGCAAAATACACAAAAAATAAAACATCAAAAGCCTTGACATACAGTTCTACTACAGCAAATAAATACTTGGTAACATCACATATGAGAGAATTCTTGTCACACAATGCATCTGCACAAGTCTGTCGGTGAAGGGATATAGAGTAATAGTTTTATATACATTTCTTTTGTAACAATAGAATACAATTATGCTGTTCAAGTGGAGCTGATGTGCCTTACATCAACTTGCTGTGTAAGTTTTTTTCAGATTTCTTTGAATACAGTAAACTGGTAAAAGGATAAAATTTCTGGAAGTGTCCATGATCAACTTTACACTGATCATTATTTGAACTTTCTGGGTTTTATCATTTAAACTTAATTGGGAATCACAGTTTTTACATTAGCAATAACTGCAAACAGAAGTACATGTATTGTAATAGAAGCCAATGAAATGATGTTTTTATTGTCCAAATATATAATTGGCATAAAGATGATTGATTCTTTAGATGGAATCCTTCTATTGGTATCCAACTGTGAATCACTCTTGATGTCACAGTCATTCCATGGGTGGTCTTCAATCATTCAAATGTCAGTCAGTAATGTCAACCAATCGTCTCCATGGTAGAACACCCAAAGAAGTGACAGCCATAGGTGTGGTGGTGATATGCACATATTTATATCTCCAGTGTGGAGTGAGCATAGAGGGGATTAAGTAACCCACCATTATGCATAGATACACAAAAACACATTTGAGATGCACTGTAGCAATCCATTTGGGAAGAGTAGAGGTCACAATATTTTTATGGTGACTACCATGGTGGACATATTTGTTTGCATCATTTTTATTTAGGACCAACTAGACATTATAAGAACTCTAAGTCTGATGAAAACCCACATCACATGACTTTCCATCAAAAAGAAGCAGCAATAACAAACCTAACAGATGGTACATCAGATCACCATGAGAAGTCTTCTGGTGAAAACCCTAATAACAAGATTTTCAGCATTGCAGCCATGGTGTCCATACTGGATATCATATATGCTTAATTTCTGTTTAGGACAAGCTAGCCATCACAAGCAGTCTTCTGGTGAAAGTACAATATAAAAATGACATGCTATCTCAGAGCACTAGCGATAAGAAGATTGTCCAGATGGCAACAATGTGGCCATATTGGAGATCAGCTCAGCACCATTTACATTTATGATCAACTAGACAGGATAAGAAGTCTTTCAGTGATGTGATTATTGATTGAGAACTAGTGATAATAGATTTTCCAGATGGCCACTTTGGTGGCCATATTGGATATCTGAGTGGCATCTTTTTCATTTTAGACTGACTAAAAGTCATAGGAAGTCTTTCAGTATGTTGATATGACCATACATTCAGTTGGAGTAGCAATAAATTGATGTTAAAGTTGAAAGTCATGGTGGCATCAGATCAGTGCCATTTACATTAAAACCATTTAGATTTCATAAGATGTCTTCTTGTACATTCAGTTCCATCTAGAAAATTGGATGAATATGTGTACAGTTTAATGCAGTGCTTCAAGTAGTCAAGCTTGTGCTAATGGAGAGACAGACATTGAATGACAAACAGAAGATGAAAGACCATCCCGTAAGTCCTTCTAGTTTATGACCAGTATAACTACAAATATGTAGCCAAATGTCAATGGCAAATTACAGAAACAGAAAAAAGGTTTATAGCTTTAGCAAACACAAGGCTTAGAAATTTCAAGCAAGATATGAGACATAACTGATAGAGATGACATGTTCAGCTTATGCATAATACAGAATAAGTTAAACATGAGAACAAAATATTTAAAAGATATCCTGTTTTGAAGCTACAACTTAACTGACCTACAAAAACTAGATACCATTTGTGTCCATTGCAGAAACTTGCATCACAACTAAGTCTGTATAAAAGTTGGCATTTCAGTCAAATTTCTCAGTGGCTCAGTGGTTAGCATGATGGACTCATGACCAAAAGGGTGCAGGTTCGAATCCTACTATTGGACCAGACTTGGTCAGCTGCCATGGTGTATCCTTGAGCAAAGCGCTAAATAACCTAGTTGTGATGCTGTGCCATAGAGCACTAAACCAAAATAATTTTAGAAGATGATAATGATCAGGCACATCTGTCCCAGGACAATTCCTGCTACTGCACAAGTCACCATATATTGTGTCAATATTTCACATGTTAGTTTTCTTTGCTGATCCATCACTCGAAAGGAAAAAAAAAATACCAATATCCTTTTCTCTGTCAGAACTTAGAGACTGACCATATAATGGATGATATGGTATTTCTTCCCCTATTAATCAGAGACAGAATATTTTTTTTAAACAATTTGAGGATCAAAATTGAAAAAACAATCCTATCCCAGCCACCTAATTGAAAAATAAATTGTCAGTCCCTTACTAATTGGCTGCTTTTTTAACATTTGACTTCAAAATTTTAGTTTTTATTTTTATTTTACTTACGAGCAGTCAGATAGATGTGAATATTGTCTCTCATTTGTGGACTGTGAATGATATAAACCTCAGTTCTAATTTTTGTTGCTAAATCTGGAAATTCTAAAATTTTTCACGAACACAGAATACATAACACATTTCAAAACATCCATGTTTATACAGCAAAACTGATACATCCACACTGTTGTCCACTACAGACTGGATATTGTGATCATTGTGGATGTTCACGATGTTCACTTTCAGTGGACAGATTAAGATTGTATTTCCCCTATTGGAAAGTCACAGGAATATAATTACATGTATGTAATAGTGGATGTCGACTACATCAATAGGATATTGCCTGTCAGTTGACATATAGTAGACAGCACAGGATGCTCTGTTTAGGATCTAAAAAAAGCTTTTTAATATCAGAGACATGCTTACTAAAATTAATTACTGATCTGTTTTGAAAAAACCTGTAACATACTTGCATGGACTATTCAATTAATTAAAAAACAGAGAAATGCTTTTTAGTAATGAAAGATTATCATGTCTGCAATGAAGGTGTCATGACTAAATGCCATCATAATAGCCAATTATTTATTAACAGCATGGTAACTGGTGTTCAGATTACTAAAAAAATACAATGCACATTCAAAATCCTCAAAAAAGAAATAAATAAAATTTGATTAAATTATTATTTTTAACTATTTAACAGTTGTATTAGTTGTGCTACATCCCAAATTCAGGAAAATTTTATGCCAATCTTGTACGTTTTTGACCATGGTTTACCTTGTCAAGAAATTGCATTTATTAACCTAATAAATGATGCATGTTGTAAACAGACAGCGCTGATGCAATTTCCAACAGTTTTCCAAAAAATTTTGTAAATTAGAATGTTACAGCTTGGAATCTTGCAAAATATTGACAGAAACTGTAAAAATAGCTGATATGACTACATCAGGCCATGTTTATTTGAAATTTGTATGCTACCTATTTATGACATCAAACAAAGCATGTTCTTCAGTAATTGACAGATGAATGTCTACTTTCTTGCCACAGTGTAAATGACCATGTAGGAAATGTTTGCTCAGTAATGGTAAATAGTATTGCATTTGTGAACAATTTCAATGTACAAGGTATTTTTCTTGAAATTCATGCAGAAACAGATTGACAGCTGCAAGTGACTTTCAGTATCTTCAGATTTTCCACATTGAATTTTATGCTGGATAAATATTTTATGTCCATTGCAATAGTTTCAAGTTTAAATATTACTTTCTGATAATGGACCAAAGATTATTTTATGACAATAATTTTTTGAGGGAAGAAAGATGAGAGTTATCAGGTGCACCTAATAGGAGTAAAAGCATCCTTATAATCTGAAAGCCAAGATGTAACAAGTACACCACAATCCTCAGTCCACAGATGGATAAAGTGTAAGTGTGTTTGACATTACATTCCATCTAAAGAAAACATACGAATAATATTGACTATATATGAGAATAACAGAAAATGGATAAAAATGATGCAGTGTACATAAATTTTATTAGAGATATGATGCAATGAAACAATGGGTGCTTCCAACCAGAAAATGGAAAACAAATTTTGTTGCCACAGATTTAACTAAATGCATGAAAATTATTTGCATTACTAAAATGAAGAGTATTAACCCAAGAAATCTTCTAAAAAGAATGTAAAGTAATTCTTTCAGCTGATGATGATTATTCCATGGATAATCCTCTGATGTGTTTAAAACTCTTTAGTAAAAACCAAAATGTTGTCCAGTTACATTTCCAAGGAATTAATGATTACAGTTTTCATATACTGATCTTAAATGTTCCTTATCGCAAGTAAGATAGTTTCTTAAATGATCCATCATCACAGAATCAGAACATTATATTAAGAAATAAAATTGTAGGACTATTGGTGTCTGACAATACATCCTTTGCTAACAACAACGATAAAAAAGACATATTGTTTTACACAATACCTATGATGAATTATCTCCATTCATATGGAAATGAATTGAATCAATTGCCCAGACAGCTGGTATTTCAAGATTAAGTAACTTGAGCAACTTATAATAACTATTTTTTTTAAACCTACTAGATGTAACATTAATTCTGTGGTTTATATCTATATATTTTGTATCCAATAAAACTTTTAAAAATATATGCAAATGAAAATTGTAACCATAATCTTAAGAAACAACTGACAACTGTAGCACTGCCAGAGTGAAAAAAGGTGACTGCTTTGCTTTGTCATGCTTCCTATTAACCTGCATTCAACAAACAGTGGAAGAAAACATATTTTTGTTCCAAATCACGCTATGTACCTATATATACACCCAAGATATCACTGAAACCTGATGTACCTATATATACACCCATGATATCACTGAAACCTGATGTACCTATATATACATACACCCAAGATATCACTGAAACCTGATGTACCTATATATACACCCAAGATATCATTGAAACCTGATATTGTCTTTATACAAAGTATTATTAAAAAAGCATCTCATCTCACTAGTCAAATCTGACTCTTTTAAATATATCTGTATGCAGCTATTTTTAAAATTAAAACCAATTCAAACCTGAGGTCCTGCATCTTAATAGCATAAAGATTTTACAAAAATAGGTATAAAATCCAGGGCTTAGATTTAGCATAAAGATTTTACAAAAATAGGTATAAAATCCAGGGCTTAGATTTAGCATGCACATTCTCACAAAGTGAGAGTTGATTGTGGAAAATGAACATTGAGATCTGAGGCTCTTGCATCATTTTGTGAGTTGTAAATTTTCAAATGATATACAGTGTATCTTTAGTAATCTCCTTGAAGTATGTGAATTCAGCAAACTACTTTGCATAATTACAAAAGATGAAAGAAATCTTATTTTGGCATGTAGTAATTTTTATCATGCAATTTACTGTTTGTTTAGTAGGGTGTGCCTACCGATAATTCACAGTAGACAACACAAAACCATTATACTTTAAATGGGAACTGAATAATCCTTTTTTGCTCAAGCGTTTCATTCACAAATATGGAAATAATTCTCTGATATTGTCTTCATTCAGCAAAGTCACTGCAAGGGTGAGGTTAAGGAAAAACAGTTGTTCCAGTGTCATTTATTTGGCCAAAATATGCAGAGAAAGTGAAGATTAGAGTCTGCATTTCTCCCAGCTGACACCTCTTCCACCCCTTCAATTTTTGGCCATACTCAATGCTTTTGAATTGCAAGTGCAATATCAGCTCATGTCTTTTTTGTTCAATGAGCAATGTAAAACAGTTCAAACATACTTTATGCTTCTGATTAACTTTTATCTCAATTAAAATGATTGTTTATGGTTGCAATTATGTTTCAATCAATGAGATTCTTGATGAAGATTTATGAAAAAACTTGATAATAGTGGCATAATTTCACCCATTTACAGGCCAATCAATAGCCAATATCACCCTGTGGAGGTTTATAGGCTGATTGCTTGTAATAGTAAATGAGTATATTTTTTATTTCTACCTGTTAAAGTAGGAAGAAAGGACCTGAGCCTTGACAAATGTCATTGGATTTTGACATTAACCTATTTTAGAGGTTACCAATGTTTGCAATAACAAAGTCGTACAACAAATTTATGGAACCAAACTAACCACACTTTTAATATATTCATTAGGTTTAATAAGCATTTCTTTCATTTTTTTATTATTTGATTCAAAGGATTTTTTAATTAAAAAAATGTCTGTTTCAAAACGACTGTTGCTAACAATTTACATTTTTGAGTCTACCCTGCACTGTCTTCTATCTTGGCTCCACTTTGCCCAACTCAGGTGGGGGGAGAAATGGCATTTTACCCTAGTTAGTTGGGGGAGGGGGGAGGCATTTTGCCCTAATCAGGTGGGGGAGAAAAGGCACTACGCCCAAAATTGTGAGTTCAATGTGGACCCTTATAAGGTTAAACATGTGTTATTAAATAGCCTCTGGTGACATGTTCTATTGGTATTTTTTCAAAGGGTGTCAATTACAGATATTATTTTTGTACTTATTAGCCTCAGTATCCCTAGAAGTGAAATAGCTGCCCATAATATGTTTTTATTCAATCATGGTGATGCTGACTGTTCATAAACCTTTCGTGGTCTACAAATACAATACTTAAACATTATATAAATCAGACTTCATATATAAAGAAGTAGAATAATTCAGCACCAAGTGTACATTTTTTGTTTCTTCTTTAAAAATGATAATAAAACTTACAACTGAAACGAAGCTCCGTCTTTTTCCCAAACTCCTAGATTGTAATAACAGTTAGTCATACATAAGAAAGAAAGTAGAAATAAATTTCAACAGTTGATATTTTCTCCAGCTGTGAAAAAATGGAAGTAGTAACCAAAAGTTAAATTCCAGCCCTGAATCACATGCATATAGTAGGGTGGCAAGAATATTCCTGTCCACCTGCTTAAACACCATTTAACCAGTGACTGTTTACATTTTAGACACTTGTAAACTCCTAATTGCCCTTCAATGAGTTAAATTTATTTTATTCTTCTTACCAATGATGCTGATAGTTCAGAGATATTGCCCTTTTCTGAAAGTTCAGCTTATCAGCATCCCCTGTCTTATATTCCTTTTCACACACTATCATACACTTGACATCTTTCAGAAATTCAACCTGAATGAAATATAATTAAGAATACATAAACAGTGAAAAACTGCTACTGTTTCAAAGTACTTATCTGTGAAGGGTTATTCAATGTAAATTTACCTGCAAGGGGTGAAATATCTTGGTATTGAAGCAAAATACAAGAAAAATACTTGTTCATCCATTGGATTATTTGCTTCTAGTTCTCATGAGAATTTCAAACAATAATAATATTTCACTTTTGTATTTTAAATATTTTAAATCAATAAATTATTCCACCCCCAAGTCTAAGGTTGATGTCAGTACATTAAGTAAAGCAGAATCCACAGTTCAGACAGGGACAATGGGTAGATCTGGTAGACAAGCAGACAGATGGTTAGACACAATATGTAAAGTAGGATCTACAGTTCATGCAGGGACAATGAGTGAGTTTGGCAGATGGTTGGACAGGTTAAGTAAGTCGGATCTACAGTTCAGGCACAGACAATGAGTGAGTTTGACAGATGGTTGGACAGGTTAAGTAAGTGGGATATACAGTTCAGGCACAGACAGTGAGTTTGGCAGATGGTTGGATCTACAGTTCAGGCAGAGACAATGAGTTAGTTTGACAGATGGTTCAACAGGTTACATAAGTGGGATCTACAGTTCAGGCACAGACAATGAGTGAGTTTGGCAGACAGGTGGATAGATTGTGAAACAAAGTGACTCCAACATATCACTGCATTAAAGAGTTAGGCTAAAATAATTTCTAAAGACCCAGACAAATACTATTACTGGGTGGTTATAAGTATGAAATGATGACCAGAAATTCAAGTGGAAGGACCTCAATAATGAGGAATGAATAAGGGGACCAATAAAATGGAATCTAAATCTAAGCAAATTTGTATGTGGCATAGAGATAATAAAACTCAAAACCAAAGATTCAGACAGAGTTTACTACTCCATTGGAAACAGTCTTTCAAAACTTGTGCCTTGTGACCAATTAACACAAATTTTCAACACTCAACACCAACTTCCAATTAGGACTCTGATGACTTAAAACTGAAGGAATGTTTATTCCAGGGCTGAAATTTGAAGACTGTGAATCAAAATCTTAAATCACAGAGTCATGAGAATGATATGGAGAAAGAAAATATACTTTGAAAGCTTATTAAATTTTATATTAAATGTCAAACACAGAAAGCATCAAAGAGTCTTCTTTAATAAACAAACAAAACAGAACATATACAACAAGGAAATTTGAACATCGCATATTACAGTGAAATGCATTAGTTATAAACCAACACAGACAGATATTTGACATTTACCAACACAAGTTTTTGGTACAGCATCATCTGTATACTACTGATTAGTTGGATCCATACCAACACAAGTTTTTCTTGGTACAGCATCATCTGTATACTACTGATTAGTTGGATCCATTCTAGTTTGATCTTAGAAAAGCTTCTGACCTTGTTGATCGTGATATTCTTATCAACAAACTGAGTATGTATCAATGTGACAATTCAATGATTGATTGGTTTACATAATATCTAACAATGAGAGAACTGTGTGTCTAAATAAATGGTAGTTTTTCAAAAGAAGAACCAATTACATGTGGAGTATTACTTCTCTTTCTCATTTTCATAAATGATCTGCCACAGAAAATAGGCAACTGTATTCATCTACCAACTTATATGCAGATGATACCACACTATCAAATTTCAAACAGCTGATGTCAGACATAGTCTCCTTCAGATAGTGTTACTTAGAATAGATTCCTGGTGTGTGGAAAATGGCACGAAAGTAAACACAGACAAGACTAAAGTATTATACTCAAACAAAAGAGAGCAAAATTGAAAATAACAATTTGAATCTTAAGTTGAATGAAATTTGTCTACAGATGATTACCCATAACAAAATCCTTGGGGTGATGGTTGATAACAATTTGCAATGGACTGAACATATTCAAGTCATATGTCATAAAGTCAATTCATGTCTGTGGATATTTAGCATGGCATGGTCATATCTATCAGCTAAACATAGTCTATATATTACAAATACTATATACAATCATAGCTAGACTACTGTAATGTTATCTGGGGAAACTGTTGTGATAAGAATATTTACAAATTATTCTGCTTGCAAAAAAAGAGTTTGCTGACTCATTTTTGATAAAGCTGAAAACATCCCAAATGCAATGAATGATATTAAAATGCTAACAGTGAACAAATATTTTTGAGAAATTTTATGTTTATCTATATTTTTTGTAAATCTTGATTCATTACTTTATCTATATTATGTGTTGTTTTTATTCATGACTGTAAATTGTAATGATCATCTGTAATCAAGATATTAGATACCTATTTTGTACTTGGGTAAAAAATTCTATTTTAAGCTATTAAGAGTGTAGTTTGTGTAGAATCTAAACAGATGTCAGGTTTCTAATAATAAAACCTGCTGACAACTTTGGGGTAATTTCTCATTGGCTGGTGGGGACAGGTGGTTCTTAGAAGAATTAAGTTATTTCCCATTGGATGGATTAGGTCACCTGAATAGGTATTTTGAAATATTAGATTGATTAGAAAGATATATCACATGGAGTATATTGTGACATATAGTTGTAATAGATTCTTGAAGGTGTATATAAGTAGGGAACTGAGCAATTAATTAATTCCTACTTTGATTTCATTCCTATTTCTGATTTGTATTTCATATGTTGAAATCAGTCTGCATATGTGTTTAATGTTGTGTTTAGATAATTTGTGAGGAGACATTTATTAGGATTATTCATTGGAATTACAAAGTACTCATTTTACTAGAACATTATTAAGAGACTATTGTGAATTATTCATAGGAGTTCTGGACTATTCCATTGTGATACAAACATTCGAGGATCTGAAATTCATTCAGAATATTTGATTCTTTTGGACTTGAATAGAACATTTTAGGATTATTTTAGATTCACTACATAATACTGTAAGTTCCCTCTTGCATTTTTATTTATTACTTTGACAATTAAATTGTTTATAAAGTTTTACAAAACCAGTTGGTTTTATTTCATTCTGTTGCTTGGTTTATGACCATAGAGTCATAATAGAAAGGCTAGGCTTAGGCACAAAGTTTTAAACAATACGGCCCCATTATTTCTCAATGAAATATTTTATACTAGAAAAGAAGTCAACACTCCCAATTTTAGATCAATTTCAGCTAACCACCTCTTCATCCCAAAACAAAATGAAGAACTCTTTAAGAAATGTTTTCAATATTCATGATCACTAATTTGGAACAGAATCCCAAAGGAAATTAGAGAAAGTACAAATATAAATGCTTTTAATTGTAATCTAATTCAATGGATGGAAAGTAGAAACTGTTTGATTTTAAAAATACATTACAACTTACAGTGGAAGTTCAATAACCTTCCATTTTGTTGTCTCACTATTTTTGTACTGTATATACACAATGTACCTAGTTGCACTGTATATACACAATGTACCTAGTTGTACTGTATATACAAAATGTACCTAGCTGTACTGTATATACACAATGTACTGTACATACACAATGTACCTAGTTGTACTGTATATACACAATGTACCTAGTTGTACTGTATATACACAATGTACCTAGTTGTACTGTATATACACAATGTACTTAGTTGTACTGTACATACACAATGTACCTAGTTGTACTGTACATACACAATGTACCTAGTTGTACTGTATATGCACAATGTACCTAGTTGTACTGTATATACACAATGTACCTATTTGGAGCATGTTTATTTAAATATTCTGTTTATTTATGTCCATATGTAAATATAGCTTATTATTAATGCTGTGTGTGTGTGTGTGTGTGTGTGTGTCTGACTAAATACATGTACTTTAAATGTAAATACGCATATAATAGAGGCCCACAAAGAGTATTACCTCCATGCAACTAATTGTGTCACCAACTTTAAATGAAGTCATTATTATTATTATCATTATTAAAAAGCAAATACACTTGGATCACTCATCGATTTTCTTCCACGTACCCTTGAATTTTCATTTGCATTTTGAATGAGTGTCTTATTTTCTTTTCTTACAACCATGTTCAGTTTCACAGTCTGACTCTGTATCAGGCTGATGTTTTTTCAAGAAATAAGTCAAATTATTACTCTGAGCCATGGTATTTATATTAATGCTTAAATATAGAAATTAAATTTCATGTAACATGATGTCATGTGATTAACAACAGAATGATGTACACAGGTGAAAAGAAATGTTAAAGGAGTACTACTGCATAATATAATTTTTTTATATAAAATTCCAGAAAACTCATGGTAATTGTAGTCCTTGTAAAAACAAAATTTTCTGACCCATGAAAAACTGTCAAACAATTGGGTTTACATGAATAATCAAAGTCAAACTTTCAGCATGACAGCAGTGGATGTTATCTACATAACTGTAAACTGTTTCTAATGTCATTAATATATTTTAATTCAGAAAACTTTTTATATTGCCAAATTCCAATTCAGATGCTTACTCAACATTTATTCTTTGTACTACGGATGCATTCAGCAGGGCATCATACTGCATGAATTTGTTTTAGTTTATATTCCTTATTCTTTGTTTTCTTTGGGTGTCACATCATAGTTTATATTCCTTATTCATTGTTTTCTTTGGGTGTCACATCATAGTTTATATTCCTTATTCATTGTTTTCTTTGGGTGTCACATCATAGTTTATATTCCTTATTCATTGTTTTCTTTGGGTGTCACATCATAGTTTATATTCTTTATTCATTGTTTTCTTTGGGTGTCACATCATAGTTTATATTCCTTATTCATTGTTTTCTTTGGGTGTCACATCATAGTTTATATTCTTTATTCATTGTTTCCTTTGGGTGTCACATCATATCAAGAACCTTTAAAGCCATTGTTTAACATTAAAAGAAACATAGCAGAGATCTGACAGTAACTTTCATGTATCAACAAAACTCTTTTGTTCATTTTCCCAGACTCACAATGAAGTTAGCTTACACTGAGAGAAGTTTAACTGTTGGTGACAGATTCTATGTATATTTTTACCTTCTTCAGATCTGTTCTTTACCAACAGTGTGTCCAATGAATGTGTTTCATTTATGTTCACAAAATACATTTAAATTTGTGTTCTTGGAAAGATGAGAGTTATGTTTTGTATGAATGTTTGCATGTACGGTAAAACAGTGTTGCTATCCAGTATCATAATGTAGATAACAATCTCTGTATCTTTTAAAATTATCATGTAAAGGAAGAAATCAAATTTCCTTGTTGCCAACTTTAGTTGACTTTTAATGCATAGTAATCTGAGGAAGTGGACCATCACAAATGGCATGAAATTGCCTACTGAGAGTTTCACACAAAAACCACAACTGTAAAGTCTTTAATTTGCTAATTATAAAATGTTAGCTAATAATAATAATAATAATAATAATATTCAACTGCAAAATGCATAGGTTGTAATTTGTAGTTTTCCTTTTCCCATTCACTACTTGTGTGTATGTACCTCATAACCAATCCTACTACAATCAAGACAACTGAATGAAAAATTTATATTTTATAAAAATTTTGAATATCATTTTAACAGGGTAGATGGAAAATAATGTTTCATCTAGTGTTTCTGTTGTAATGTATTGAAAATAAAAATTAAAGTCTTGTCAATATAGTTAATGTGTTTAGCTATTAGTTATATCATTAAGTTTATTTATATTTAATATGTTTATGTTTCTCATGTCATAAAAAGCTGTTTTATGGAAGGTGTATTTTGTCAGCCAAAGATTTTCTCTGAGTAATGATAGTATCTGAAATCTTTTAATAATATCATTGACAGTCATAATGTTTAAATAAGTATTAAAAATAACATGAGATCCCTTTGCATATTTTAAAACATATGGGAATTAAATCTTCCTGTCTGTTCCTCCTTTAACCATTAAAGATACAGGTTTTTGGGATATGATTCAGTGTATTCATTAGATGTACATAGTGGTATTAAAATTTTAATTATGACTCTTGCTATGGGACCAATCTCTGGGAATGGTCATTATCTTTTTAATCAAAAGATTTGAAGCCTTGTAGGTGGAGATCTGAAAGAAAGTTGGCTTGTGTCATCTTCAGGATCAGTGCTATAACATCACCTTCGCTAGCCAGGGTTCCATTGTGATAACTCTACACCTTACCGTATCAAACAGATTTTTCTGTGCAATGAGTCCGTGAAATTCATTGGAATGCAGTGGCAAGCCACCGCATCCAATCAAAATTAACTTATTCAAATTTGAACACTGTTCCTACATGATCAAGACAAGGGGAGCACACAACTTGAATAGACTGATAAATAAGCAATTTTCCAGTGTCCGTTCGTGTTTACACAAATACCTTTCACTCAAATACACCTGTAATGGCTTCTCTATGGTACATAGTCATACTTTCCATGTTAAACTTCCAAGGTATCCTTTTTAGGTCAATTGCCCCCACCCTTTTTGGCCAATGTGCAATGCACCATCCTATTGGTTAGTGGGCGTACAATACTAAGGGAGGCAACTCATGAAATCCAATAGATGTCACTAGGACAAAGCACCAATATATCTGTTTGATCCGCCATGGTATAGATAGGATTTCATGAAACTCTGCCAATGTATGTATGACTAGACATTGTGCCACATGCCACAAACAGTCCTCCTTGATACTAGATTAAGTTCCCATCAAGGCAACAAAAAACTTTGCTATTTTGTACATTTTATGGAGGATAACTTTGAAACTACTGAAAATGTTTTAATGAAACCTGAACCAGTTATATATCATAATTAGAGATACCCATTGCCATGATTTCATTCCCACGGTTAAGGTCTCAGACAGGGAAAATATAAATCCACAATCCCTGTCCCTGTTCAGTTGTAACATTTGAACCAATGAAGGTATTTTCATGGAACTTTTGCATGGTATAAATTTGGACTTGGTCAAGTCACATGTATTCATAGTCATGCCCTCTGCCGGATGATAAGGTAAAAAACAAGGGAAGTTGTTTGGCCTACTTCCTTATCTAGGATGTCACAGTTGGCAGGTTTGTAGCTCCAAGGTCGGATCATTGGCAGGAAAAAGGGCACAAGATGGGTGTGTAATGGACAGTTTGGTACTCTTGTTGCTGAAAGCCTGGGGATACCATATCGCCATCCTCAAAATCAAAATTGTTGACTTTTTGAGGGCTATCCTACAAACATCTTTTACCATTAACCTATGTGACACTGATGTAAAATTTTGGGTGCTTTGAGTATGTACTTCTTAGCCACCATTGTATTGGAATTTTCGTTGATGTGCATACATCAATAGTGGTATGGCCAGGGTTAATAATGCATGAAAAGGAAGTGCATGTAGACATGTTGCTTTACTGAGAATTCCTTTTAGAAAATAACTATCCATAAGTTGAATTTGATATAAATCTGGGTTCCAAATAACATTTCACATGAAATAGGCTGGAGCTTCACAGAATGTAAGACATGACATACACAGTATCATACATTATTCATTTATCATCAGTTCTGCATGAACTTATGAATCGACAAAAACTTTACAAGAGTCATATTTTTTGCAATAGGTGTATCTCTGAAAACAAGAAACTGTCTGTTAAGGAATCAACCATTTATTTTGGCACATTCATTGGAGTTTCTTTCAAAGCAAATTTTTTGTCTATTACCTCAAGGTAATTAATTCTTTTCAACTAATAGAGCCAAGTTTAATGCAACTAGGAGAAAAATTACTGAACCCATAACCTGCACATTACTATTATCATTTATGCTTTTACTTTTTATTTCAATGTTAGCCTAGCAAGCCATACTTGATCCTTTTCAAGTATGTTTCATTAACTTCAATAAAATTCATTTTATTTCATTTCTTGAAAAGCAATCAAGAGTTGTGATCTGTTCAAAATATTTCCTTTTATACTTTCATGTCAATAAGCTGTATATGAGATTTACTTTGTACACTGTACATGTATGTGTGTGGGTCCATCTGCCTTCCAAGTCCATGCTGACACTCTTCTACATTTACTTATTAACATAAAACTTTCGCTAAGGATGAACTTGTTATTAGCATGTGTTTACAATATAGATAAACAGATAAAGGGCTCAGCATTTTATTATTTTATGTGAGATGTGATAAGATAAATTTTCAATTGACAACACTGCAAAAAAAACCCACAATCCCATTACATAAGAAATTACTTGCTGCTCTAAAACTGCATATAAAAACTGCTTTACATCAAAGGAAAATAAGTATGTATTAAAACTCTTTAATCCCATCAATGGCATCAGTAGAGTCTTTTATTATCACATAAATTAAACTGAAAGCATAAACATCTTCTCTAGTCATAGTTTGATTTATCATGTGATCATGTTACACACCATCAAGCTCTACTTTTAGATGAGGAAAACTCTACCTACTTTGAAGACTGACCATCTTTAAATGCAGTTTCAGCCCTTTTACAAGCTTGACATTTTTTGATATTTCAAATCTAACAGAAAAAATCAAAATAAAGATTTTGAATATTTATGCATTAGTGCTCTTAGCAGTATCAATTTTTAAGTCCTACTTAAATTTCAACCAAGGAGATCTATAGGTCCTAGGCTTGTGTCTGAGTCCAGGATTTAATGTGGTTGGTGAAATCCAGGTTTGGACCTATTTTTTTCTCTGTCATACAAATAAATGCAATCTTTTTACCCTCATTATTTATTATCATTATAATGGTATGTCCATTTTTCTTCCATTAAACAAATGTTACACATAATCTCAGTTGTCACAAAATTTGCATTCACCCAATGAAAAATTGAGAAACCTTGATTTCATTTTTACAACTCTCACTCTGAGTTCCACAGACAATTGCAATTACAGCTATTGTTTGCTATGAATAAACTTGAAATCTAGGTTATAATGGAGATCACGTTTGAGGATGTGGTATGTTAATGTTGGTTTATATAATTGTCACAAACATCCATTGTATTTGTTCCACTGATGTTCTGCCTGCATGTATACTATATGACAGTAACATCACCATCACCAGAATATAAAATATACATTACTGACATCCCCTAAATCGCTCTTAAAGTGATTTCTCCTCAGATTAACTGGCAAGACAAACAATGTATCTAAATGTAACCCACCGTGTATGGAGATGGACGAATTCTCTCCCCAAACACAACCTGTCCCAAGTTTTTTCACTGGCGAGTGTGACTCATCTACGGTACAAAAATCAAAGCTGAAAAAAGACAAGTTATGAAAATCAGAAATCTCAAAATACAGCAAAATTGCAAGTTCTGTGAACAACTGATGCCTATTATGATTAGAATAACAATGGCATGCAACTGACAGTCATTCCCGTAGTTCACAAACGCTAATCTCTTTGAACCATGACTATGATGAGTAAAGGAATACTTTTTACCTCACCAAATGTCAATGCCATTGATGATTTTTCTCAACAGCAATTTTACACATGCAGATCAAATATGGACAATTTCTAAGCTTGAGATGAAATGCATACATTTAAATGGTTCCAGTCTGCATCGTGATATCTTCAAGATATTTTGTAATACTATGATTCATGAGTCTGAAAAAAACTAAATGTGTTCACAGAACATGGATGTCCAACCACTGTCTGAAATGACCTAAACACTGATTATATATATGGCTGACATGTACAAAGATTTTAGTCTCCATTTGCAATGTAAACAAATTATCATGTGCAAAACAAATCCAGGACTAAAGTGATCTAGACTGTGTAATGTTGGCCCCTGTCACAGAAAATAATAGACACAATAAAAAAGAACATTTTGTTCTATGAAATCAAAGTACTGATACCTCCAGACCTCCAATTATAAGGAAAATATCAGATATATGAGGTGACCCTCCCCTTAAGTCAAAATGTTTTTATATCTCAATGTAGCCCTTCCAGATCTGTCTTGTTGGTATTTTTTTTTTAAAAATCGAAAAGCATTTTGAAAAATAGTTTTGGCTAATCTTGGTTTTAGAAGGGATATATTGGTTTAGATCCCATTGCCAAACTACTGTCTACAGGCCGACAGGATGTTGAAAACAGCTTGTACTAACCTACTCAAGTACCTGTCAACTCGTTTCCATGTTTGTAAAGTTAAGAGCTATCCTTTGATACTGGATTAAGATGATTTCATTCTTTTTTATATGCATGTTTTATGTTGCACTTGTTGTACATGTTTTATCCATTAATGTATGTCACTGTTAGGGACCAGGCCCGGCCCTAGGGCAAGGCGAACGAAGCAACCCCGTTGGTCCTCGCGCTGCTGAGGGAAATCAACTCCGCAATGCAATTTCTTTTTGCTTGGGGCCCTTCTCATTGCTTGCTGCCTTGGGCCTAGTCCTACAACGTAAGACACATCACCCGATATTTTTGTTTTGGGGGGTGATAGCACTAAAACAAAAATAACATGTGCTATGTCTTACATTGTAGGACTACCTTGGACCCCGCATATCCTAGGGCCGTTTCTGTTAGGGACAGCATTTCTTTGGATGGAATCAATTAAAAACTATTATTTTATCAATAATGTATGTGAAAATAAAACAGATTTTTAAAGATAAAAGAAAGATTTGTTTTCTTGTATTTCTATTTATCGTTGTCTTTAGCTGGTATTTGAACATGTTTTGCTCTCTGTTGGTTTGTACTGTCATGTGCATATTTTCATCGATTCCAGTGGTGTCATAGTAGCATAATTTCCCACTGTCCACAATCCATATTTAAAGATATAACATCTCTGCCCAGTTGTGCTTACATCACGATATGAAACCGATATTTAATTATAATTAATCTTATGTTAATGATTGTGGGGGTTTTCTGGTCTTTTTATTGATTTAGTATACATGATGGTCAGTTCTATCCCCCATAAAGTCTCATCTGTATTCCTCCTGAGAGAGAGAGAGAGAGAGAGAGAGGGGTTCTTTTCTAAGTTTTCCATGTATAGGGAAAACGTAGACTGAGTTACTATTTAAGATCCGTGTATTTGGGAGTATAATAGCATAGTTTGTATGTTAGTTAGCCATGACATTATTGCTGTATATGATAATATATTTAAATGTTGAAGAAAATTGAAACATAATTCAGATTATAAAATAGAAATTTTACTTTTTGGTCAATTCCACCTTATATATTCCACTCTTTTATATGAAAATTAAAGTGCAAGGTTGGAGGTACATAATTATCATTTCTCCATGTCATGTCTGGTTTGCTGGGCGGAGAGTGGCTCAAACAATCCAGATAACTGCTTCATTTGTGATATGACCAATCAAATCCCCAGCGTTAGGCATACATTTTTGCCACATAGATTTCAGCATCACAAGCCACGGGACATACCCAGGTAGATTTCAGCATTACAAGCCATGGGATTTACCCATGTAGATTTCAGCATCACAAACCATGGGATATACCCATGTAGATTTCAGTATCACAAGCCATGGAATTTACTCATGTAGATTTCGGCATCACAAGCCATGGGATATACCTGTGGCTGCCATACGGAAAGTTTCTTATTTGCATGAGTTCAGATAAGCAAAAATACGTCTTCAACAAAACAATGTCGCACTATTCACCACATAATGTTCACAGCTGGGCAAGGGAAAGTGTAACATGTTTGAAAGAGAAACATTGATTTGCTCATTAAAATAGCATGAAAGGTTATGTTGGGCCATAACGCTGACCAAATATTTCAAGGATTTTAAATTGTTTTACTTGTATCTTTTATTTATTTATTTATTTTAATCAATTTTGCAGCATTGTAACATCTGTACCTTTTATTTTTATGCTGCAGTAAGTAACTAAGTAACCGACTACATTATTTTCGTTTATTGGGAGGTTCATTTTCTTAAGGTATTTATCTTTACATTTTTAGAAATTGCCTTCTGAACCAGCTCCATATAGCTAGTATTGTGCTGACACGGCATTAACCCTATGCATACATACATGCTGAAGCTAATACGAACTTAATGTAATCAATGTAGTGTGCTGACGTTTGTCCCAGAAATATAAATATATTTAGTAAGTTTCATGACTCTACATACCAGTGCAACAAGTTGCACCTAAAATGGTCGCATATGCAGCTAAAAATTTGTTGAAAAACTATGGGGGGGGGGGAGAGTGTAAGGTAGGGGTGGGTGTGTGTTTAAAACTAAATTCAATTATGTAATACTTACCTGTCACTGTTGTGTAGCTTACCCTTTCTGTGATTAAAAAACCCTCGTTCCTGCCAGATGTACCATCCTGTTCTAGAAAGTTCTTAAAACATGTGCTTTGACCCAGTCAGACTCCATGTCGTATGCCCATGTACAATATCGTCTCTTCACTCTTTTCTAGAACCTTGACAAATCAAGGTGATCACAAAGAGGGATGATTCTGGCAACAGGTAATTATTACATAATTAAAGCTAGTTTTACCCTCCCCCTCCAAAAAATTAAACAAATCAACACCAACTATAATTTAATGTCAATCATACATTTACCTGTCACTATTATGTAACTGAATTTGTCGTTTAGGAGAGTTGTTGATGACTTCAGTTAGAACAACCTACTCACATTAAAGAGAAGTGTCCACTGCTGTTAAATAGCAACAGTTTGAGTCACTATTCGTGCTGCAGCTATTGGATCCAGAGAAGAATACATTGGCTCTGGTTTGGTAAGGACTGAAGGTAATAGGAGGAGGACATCTGCAATTGCCAAAAACACAGCCCACATAATATCTTCTAAAGATGAATGATTGAGACAAGCCCTTTATTTTCACGAATAAAAGGTCACTCTCAGTGGGAACGAACATGCTCTCTTGATATCAAGGTAAATCTGTTTTAGAGACTGTGGATACTGAAATATCAGCTAAGCCCTTTAAGGGAAGGAAAAGCCGTTCCTAACTTTCTCCAGTTTGAAGCTGCCAGATAGAACCCAAGTGCTCTGACTGGGCAAATGAATTTACTCTATTCATTCCCAGAGAAGATGTGACCAAGACAGGGGATTTCTATTGGAGATGGCAGTATTGTAGGAAGTTGTTTTCTTTTATTTTCGAGAAAAAATTGGTGACATGGAAATGAACGGTCATAATTCCCACTGAACCATAAACACTCCTCCTATATAGAGAAGACATGTAGCTCGTATCTACTCCGTACTGAAGCTACAGCAAGAAGAAATTAGTTTGAAGCACAAGATTTTCAAAAGAAGTCTCAAAGGTTCATAAGGGTTTTTGCCAAGATCAGGGAAAATGTGAGAGATTCTATCTCAGCATCAAAAAGAAAGATACCGGTTTCTGCAGCTCAAAGAACTTAATAACATCTGCTAAGTGAGGATCTAAGCCAATGGTAGGACCCTTGGAGAATTTAAGCGTGTTTGAAAGGACTTCCTATAAACCTTTGACTGTGCATATCGAACATGATCTCTCCTCAAAGAGAAAGAGAAGAAAATCTGCTACTACAGAAAGAGAAGGAAAGCTGGGATTAATGCTTTTCCTGTTGCATCAATCACAAAAGATTCTCCACTTGCATCAGAAACCTTAAAGGCATATCGTCTCCTGGATTGAACAAAGTTGTCAGTAATCTTGCTTGAAATTTCACCTGGCAGATAGATTACTTGAAATGAGCCAAGCATAAAGGTGAACAACCTAAAGGCTGTTGTGAAAAAGAGACCTCTTGTATTGCAACATTAGATTCTTCGAATGAGGTAACCAGGGGTCACGCTACCAGGCGAAGTGGGCGACAAAGTCGCCTAAAATATGTAAACTTCGCCTTTTTCTGTTAGGAAAGCGAAAACGACTTCGCCCTGTGATTTTTTTTTTTTTTCGAGAAACATTGACCGACCATATCTTTTTGATATGCCCCCTCGCCTTAGCCAGGTTAGTTCCAGTGTTGTGTTGCAGCGAAATGTTATCAAGCCATCAGTAGCTAGGCCTAGTTTTGTTGTCAATTACGTTGACAAACAAACTCTTGCACATTCACAGGCCTGTGTTTTGATAGCTGACTGACCATTAACCCTTTCCGGAGTCGGTTAGCAACTATCACTGCCCGATTTCCGCATGCTATCCTTAATGATAAAACAATTAAACTTGTGTTTCGAAACTTGAACAATAGTATGTAAATAACAATTTTGTGTTTTAAGAACAGAATCGGTGATCTGGATATTTCAAATGCCTCTTGTAGACTATTTTGTCATAAAATTAGTTTGAAACTGTAAGTGAACCAGTAACGGGGAAATAAATCGCTGTGTGTGGAAGTACTAGTTTAAAGTTTATTCGATTGTCTGTTTTCGAAAATCATCGTGCGAATATATTCAGAAAAAATACGATTCATGGAAAGCAAAGCCTAGGTATTCTGTTATTTGAGACTTAACTTTAAATGCAATTATATAGGTCAGAAACGTAAGAAACAATGCTAAGTTGTGGAATTTGCGAAAAGCGCCGTATGGTCAAAGTTGTTTTCTGACTTAACTCGTATTTGTGAACATACGGAAAAAAAAGAAGTGCAGCTTTTTCTATCTAGCCAATGCCTAAAATTACTTAAAGTATATAGACAAATAAAACAAACCAAAAATTTTCAATCCTATCAATGGACTGTTGAAATGAAGCTATACAAAGTGAGCGGTAACATTACGAAAATCGCTCCTTCTAAAAATAGATGCACTCACATGTCTGTGTTGATTCGGTTGGAAAGAAGGGTGTAGTTCATATACCGACTATAAAGGAGCAATGTCTGTAATTTTATTCATTTTAGTGTTATGTATGAATAGTTATGGTAATGTTTTATTTGCAACAAAGAAATTAGGGCGAAAAGTATGATCTGAACAAACGTCTGCATTTGCCCTCATGTACATGGTACAGGGGTTGTTTCAAACGACTTTAGAAATCTTTCAAAGTGCCATTATTGTGAACTTTATTAAAGTATTTTTTGTTAAAATTGATTAAGGGTAGTTGATTAAGCATTTTTACTAACTTGCATTTACAGTAATGTAATCTGGATACTCAGTTAAAATTTGTTACAATGTTGTTTCTATTATTCTCTTTTCAAGTCATGTGGCCAAAATAACTCAGAAAATTTTATACTTGAAAATAAAGTCTTGCTTAAATCCAATGCTAAATGCAAATATGAATACTGGGAAATAAAGGGCATAATTCAAATAAAAGGAAACACACACACACACACACACGCACACACACACACACACACACACACACACACACACACATATTGTAACGAGGAAACCCCATGGACTTCAAATTTTCGTTTCATTATATACTATTTCGTTTCGTTAAAGTTTGTATTGTGATTTTAAATGCTTGGCGGGCTTTGTTGTGCCATCTATCGTCTTAGTTTTGGGTCACGTGATTCCGCCTGGGTATATATACGGGCCAACTGTGGCTGCTATGGTGGTGTGTTAGGAAACGGTATAGTGTGAAGACGTCCCCTGTAGAGAAGCAGTATAACCACCCCGCCAGAGCAAGCACACTTGGTCGTATTACGGTGGACAGGAGAGAGCCGGGCCAGGGAATCAGAAAAGATTAGGGACAAGGTCTTTCTTCGACCAACAGCCCGGCGCTACAAGGTTCGTCCAAGCAACGCAGAGGTCTTGCGGTAATACAGATTTTTGACTGTGGATAACTTCTTCTTTCTTCATTTCGCACTGTCGTCTCTCTGTCGATCACGATCGCATAACGACTGCGACCAAGTCTGCGACCGAGACTACGACAAGTTTGCGACCTGTCGACGACCCTGCGACAAGTCTGCAACCCAGTCGGCGACCAGAAAAAGACCCAGTCGGCGACAAGTCGGCGACCCTGCAACCGAGACTGCGACCTAGTCGGCGACTGAGACCAAGTCGGCGACACACAAGAAGCCAGGACTAAGATGGTATCCCGCTGAGGTAGAAATCTGTCACACTCTGGAGTGCCAGTCCTTAGACAGATTCAGCGGGGTATCACTCCAACTATAAGACCTATCCTAAAGAACCCGAGATAGCGAGACTCGGGGCAGTGTAGCCGAGGGAGTGCTCCGCTACAAATTGGTGGCAGCGGTGGGATAGGTCGAGGAGTAGAAGACAAAAATTAAGATGGCTTACGGAGGGTCACAAGTAGGCGACTGGATGCTTACCCCTGAAACAGAGGTAAGGACTGCAATTCCTTTCGAAGATGAGTTTCGACGCTTGACGAAGGAATGCGACGATTTGGAGAAAAGACTAACTGCAAGGAAGGGGACTATGGCTATGAGTGCGGAGACGACCAGGAAGGCAGGGGAGTGGTCGAGAGAAAGAATCGTTCCCAGACGACAGATTCACTTTAGTGGACAGGCGATGTCGACACCCTCAGAGTCGCAGGAGACCAAGAAGATGGCTGATACCACAGCGACAAGGGATGCTGAGCAGGCAGCTCTCAAAGACAGAAAGAGAGCTGAGAGCAAGGGAACGGTTACAGAAGGAAGAGATGTGGCGACTAATCTTCCGCAGAGAACCTTGAAGAGGCCGGTCGTTACTCCGATGTCGTACGACGGGACGACACCCTTGTTGGATTTTATCACTCACTTCGAGATGTGCTCAACCCTAAATTCGTGGACAGAGGAAGAAAAGAAACTGTATTTAGGTGTCGCACTGAGAGGTCAAGCACAGCCGTTGCTGGCAGTGCCTGAGAAGAAGTCGTACGCTGAATTGGTTGATGCTCTGAAACAGAGATTTGCACCCCCGAACCAGACCGAGTTATACAGAGTTCAGCTAAGAAGTAGAATTCGCAAGAACGGAAAATCCTTACCAGAGCTTGCGCAGGCTATACGGCGGCTTGCGACTTTAGCTTATCCTGAGGAGAGTTTTCTTTTGGTTGATACGCTCGCTAAAGAACAATTCATTGATGCCCTGGACGATTCTGACATGCGTTTAAAGGTACAACAGGCGAGACCAGTTACGATTAACGATGCGGTACAGATAGCTGTCGAGTTAGAGGCGTTCGCTAGAGCTGAGCTACAACGACAGGGAGGAAAAAGGCATGTCCGTGGTGTGTCGTCGCAGGAAGAGGAACAAGGGTCAGCAATCAGAGAACTGAGAGAGCAAATGATGGAGCTGACGAGATTAGTCGCTGAACTTACGACTGAAGTTAGGAGTACCAAACAATCGAGGACAGTCCCAGAGCGACGCAGAAACAGAAACTATGACGAACTTGTTTGTTACGGGTGCGGCCGGCAGGGACATTTCAAGAAAGACTGCCCTGCTAAGAAGTCGTGTAACAGTGGTTCACAACCGACCCCACAGACGACGGGTCGCATGAGATACGACAGGAACCAGAGGCAGCGACGCAAGAGGGATAAATTTTCTTATCGACTTGGAAACCGATCGTCGGATGCTGACGTCGGGTTGTATGTAGCAGGTACCATTGAAGGGACTGATGTCGATCTCCTGATTGATACGGGTGCTACAGTAACTATCCTATCTAGAGAAGTCTTTAGGAGGATCAAACCGGAGAAGAGACCAGACCTGATTCCAGTGAGAGGGAAAGTCAGTCTCGCAGACGGTAGACCTATGTCGGTCGACGGGAAGGGACTTTTCCAAATAAGCCTACATGGTGTTCGTCAACGACATAAAATGCTGGTTGCTGACATCCCAGCTGAGGGAATACTTGGATTAGACTTTCTTAAGTTTAACTCGTGTCGACTCGATGTTAAAAAGAGTCGCCTTTCCATCGGCAAGGAGAATTTACCTTGTACGTTTAAAGGACAAGTAGGATGTGCCAGAATAATTGTCGCTGAGACAGTGAACGTTCCAGCGATGCACGAAATGATCGTTCCAGGAACATTTGACAAGCTGTCGTCTTCAGCAGTGCCAGAAATTGGAGTGATAGAGCAGTATCAGAAGTTTGGAGAGCGCCACGACATCTTAGTCTCGAGAACGCTAATCAGATCCGGGGGGAGGTAATTTGCCCGTACGGATAATGAATGCGACTGCAGATAACCAGACACTCTATGCTGGGACAAACATAGCTGTCTTAGAAGAAGTCGGAGAAGTCGTCGACTTAGATAGGAGTGCGACCGTTCGTTGTCTTCAAAATAAAGAGTCGCAGCCTCGAATGCCGACCCATTTGGAAGAACTGGCCCAGGTATCAAAAGAATCACTCTCTGAAGAACAGGCAAGAAAGGTGGATAGGTTTCTCTGCGACTATCAGTCACTCTTTGCCGCATCTGATGCTGACCTTGGAAGGACTACAAAGGCGCGACACAAAATTGAAACAGGGAGCTCGAGATCAATAAAACTACTTCCGAGAAGAGTTCCGATTCACGCCAGAGAAGAAATTGAGAAGCATGTGAACGACATGTTGAACAAAGGGATAATTTCGCCATCTTCCGGTCCATGGTCGTCACCAGTGGTTTTAGTAAAGAAAAAGGATGGCACAACGAGGTTCTGCATCGACTACCGTGCAGTGAACGAAGTGACTGCTAAAGACGCATACCCTCTACCACGGATCGACGAGTCGCTTGACTCGCTATCAGGAGTAACTTGGTTCTCGACTTTAGACCTCATGAGTGGATATTGGCAGGTAGAAATGGAGCCAGAAGATAGGTCGAAGACAGCATTTGCGACTAAGCGAGGTTTATACGAGTTCAATGTCATGCCGTTTGGACTCTGTAATGCACCCGGTACCTTTGAGAGACTGATGGAGACAGCTCTAGCGGGACTGCAGTGGCAGATATGTTTGGTGTACCTCGACGACATAATCATCTTTGGACGCACATTTGAGGAGGAATTGGATCGTCTGCGACAGGTTTTTGACAGATTGCTGGAAGCTGCTCTGAAACTCAAGCCCAAGAAATGTCGTTTGTTCGCAAAAGAAGTCAAGTACTTGGGACATATTGTGTCGAAGGATGGGGTACGTGCAGATCCAGAGAAAGTATCCGCCATCGTCGACTGGAGAAACCCAACGTCGCAGACAGAACTTCGCAGCTTCTTAGGACTATGCTCATACTACAGACGATTCATAAAGGGATTTGCCGATATCGCAGCTAGTTTACACCGACTGACCGAAAAAGGGAGACCTTTTGTCTGGACTGAGAGTTCTCAGTCGTCATTCAATGAGTTGAAGAGGCGATTAACGACGAGACCTGTATTAGCGTTCCCAGACCCTGGAAAGCCTTTTATTCTTGACACAGATGCTAGCGATAGTGGACTTGGAGCTGTCCTGTCGCAAGTTAACAACGGATGCGAGAGGGTTGTAGCATATGCTGGTCGATCGCTAACGAAAGCTGAGAGGAGATATTGCGTGACGAGAAAAGAGCTGTTAGCGGTCGTATCATTTGTGAAATATTTCAAGCATTACCTGTACGGAAGACGTTTCTTAATTAGGACAGACCACAGCTCCCTGAAGTGGTTATTGCATTTCAAGAATCCGGAAGGGCAACTCGCAAGATGGATCGATGTCCTGTCGCAGTATCAGTTTGAGATTCAACATCGTCCAGGAAGACTGCATCGTAATCTACGCATGGCGCACGACTCGCGAAGTGGAGGGCACCTAGGCATCAGAAAAACTCTAGAGAAGATCAGAAAAGAGTATTATTGGGTCGGACTACAAAAAGATGTGCGACTGTGGTGCTAGAGATGTGAGGCCTGTGCGAAGCGAAAGTCACCAGGACAGAAAAGGCGAGCTCCAATGCAGCTGATTGCGTCAGGGGTTCCAATGGAACGCATAGCTGTTGACATCTTAGGGCCACTTCCAAAGACTGAAAATGGAAACGTTTATATTCTCGTGATTGCCGACTACTTTACAAAATGGACTGAGATATTCCCCATGCCCTGTCAGGAGGCTACAGTTGTCGCAAAACTGATGGTAGAGGAAGTCGTCACTCATTTTGGTGTGCCACGACAGATTCACACGGATCAAGGCCGACAGTTCGAGAGTGAGCTCTTTCGTGAAATGTGTCGACTCCTTGGAATCGAGAAAACTAGGACCAGTCCGTACCATGCGCAAGGCGACGGCATGGTGGAGAGGATGAACCGAACGCTAGAGGGCATGCTATCTGCTTTCGTCGAAGAACGACAAAGAGACTGGGACGAACACCTCCCATACTTAGCGATGGCATACCGCTCTGCAGTGCATGATACCTCAGGTTTTACTCCCAGTTTCATGATGATGGGAAGGGAGGCAGACTTACCGTTAGATGTTGTGTTTGGAAAACCACCTGATCAACGCTACAGTAGTTCGCATGAATGGATTCAATCATTGGAAAGAAGATTAGAAATTTCACATCGTTTCGCCAGAGACAATTTGCAGTGCAACATGCGACGACAGAAGCGCTATTATGACAGCAGGACCAGATGGGAGAGATTTCAGGCAGGCGATCTTGTTTGGTTGTTTTCGCCGAAAAGAAAAAGGGGGATTTCTCCGAAGTTACAGACATGGTGGTATGGGCCCTACGAAGTCATTGACAGGTTGAGTAACGTCAATTACAGAGTTAAATGCGGTAGATATGGAAAGCCCCTCGTAGTTCACGTGGATCGCTTGAAGAGGTATCAGGGATGTAATGAAGTCGCTAAAGGAACGAGTGAATTGGACTCTGAGACTTCCGAATGTATGGATAAGGATCAAGGGAACGACGACCATGAGGATACCAGTCTTATGGCCCCTTACCCCATCGACACTATGACAGAAGTTCTCCCAGTGAACAACAGCGACGATGGAGAGACAAAAACAGCTGGTGATGAGCGACCTAGGAGAAAGAGGAAACTACCCAAGAAATTGGAAGAATTCTATGTGAATTTTGCTAATCTGGAACAGTGAAGTAAATGCGTTCAGAACATTCCTGTGTGTAATTCGAATATCCTAGGGAAACAATGATGGACATTTTTACTGAACGTTAATTCTTTCGTGATTGTTTGATATTGTGTTTTTATGTGATTTAACTGTGATTCAAGTGATTCTATATATTTGTTTAATTTTCTTTCTTGACTATTCGTATGTGCGTGGAAGCACATAATAGTGGAGGCGTGGGTTGTGTAACGAGGAAACCCCATGGACTTCAAATTTTCGTTTCATTATATACTATTTCGTTTCGTTAAAGTTTGTATTGTGATTTTAAATGCTTGGCGGGCTTTGTTGTGCCATCTATCGTCTTAGTTTTGGGTCACGTGATTCCGCCTGGGTATATATACGGGCCAACTGTGGCTGCTATGGTGGTGTGTTAGGAAACGGTATAGTGTGAAGACGTCCCCTGTAGAGAAGCAGTATAACCACCCCGCCAGAGCAAGCACACTTGGTCGTATTACGGTGGACAGGAGAGAGCCGGGCCAGGGAATCAGAAAAGATTAGGGACAAGGTCTTTCTTCGACCAACAGCCCGGCGCTACAAGGTTCGTCCAAGCAACGCAGAGGTCTTGCGGTAATACAGATTTTTGACTGTGGATAACTTCTTCTTTCTTCATTTCGCACTGTCGTCTCTCTGTCGATCACGATCGCATAACGACTGCGACCAAGTCTGCGACCGAGACTACGACAAGTTTGCGACCTGTCGACGACCCTGCGACAAGTCTGCAACCCAGTCGGTGACCAGAAGAAGACCCAATCGGCGACAAGTCTGCGACCAGTCGGCGACCCTGCAACCGAGACTGCGACCAGTCGGCTACCCTGCGACAAGTCTGCGACCTAGTCGGCGACTGAGACCAAGTCGGCGACACACAAGAAGCCAGGAATAAGATGGTATCCCGCTGAGGTAGAAATCTGTCACACTCTGGAGTGCCAGTCCTTAGACAGATTCAGCGGGGTATCACTCCAACTATAAGACCTATCCTAAAGAACCCGAGATAGCGAGACTCGGGGCAGTGTAGCCGAGGGAGTGCTCCGCTACAATATGTATATATTGCGTTTCTTGCTTCGTGTCCACTTCTCCCTGTTGAGCTCTCACTTCTCCCTGTTCTGTCTAAAAGGAGAAGTCACTTCTCCCTAACATTCAAGTCTAGCTTGACCCCTGGGGAACACCCTGAGTTGGTTTATCAACACGTCAGGGTGTTTGTTGTACCAAAACATTTGACAAATTGGTTCTATCAGAATAATCCAATCTGTGGAAGTTCTAACTTTCTAAGGTATCCGCAGAATCAACCTGAAAGGTAGGAATGCATAAGTGAACAGATGATTTCACTTCAGGCTGAAGTTGTCCAGTGCCCTGGCTCTTTAGTGTGAGACTTGAGTGACATAAATCGAGCGACTGTTTCACTGCAAACAAATCCACTAGAGGCTTCTCACCTAGACTGAATAATGTTTGTCTTTATTGGTTTTTAGGGTTAAATGACATTTTCAGTACACGATGGACTATATATGGCATCCAGTGAGGAGGAAGATGCCAGCAAGAGTCATGGAAGAATACCGACGCACGAGATGCTACTGGTAAGCTTTCTCACATACCCATTTTGGTCAAACTGAGACTCAAACCCATGCAGACAATGGTGAAATGTGTGGCTGATATGTAGAGGCGATTGCCTTAGACCATTTGGTCACCAAGTGAACTTGACTGGACATGAATTCTGCAACTGCTTGGAGCAGAGGCTTGCCTATCTTGCACAAATAGTCTGTAAATATATTTTTCTTTCCCGGAATGTGACAAACTCACAGTGTAATTTCTTCTGACTCTGCCAATTGTAGAAGGCTCAAGACTTTCATATCGAGAGGAGGAGCGTGAGCGCCTTTTATCATCCGAAGTATGCAACCACAAATGTGTTGTCTGAGGATACCACCACACAGTGACCACTGACTTGATATATGTATCCTATCAGGCAAATAGCACATCCCTCCTCTTCATATTGTATATGTTGAGGAGACTTTCTTCCTGTGTCCCATGGCCCAAGAAATGTACTCATTCTGGCTCTATTTAAGCACCCAACCCTGAATCTGACACATCAGTATACAGAGTGGAATGTGATACAGGGACATGTGGTGGAGCCCCAATCAGAAATACCAAACCTAGAGAAATTTGGGCTGATAGGCAATCCCTTACATTTAGGCTGATAGACAAACCCTTGTGTAGTTTTCAGATTGTTAACAGAAAAGGCTTGAGAAGACATATCAGGTACGCTGCAGAGTTCAAGGTCCCCAGAAGAGATGCTGCAATCTCCATCTTTAAGGGTTCCTCTCTCAGGAATGTATTTTGAGAGAAAGATTTATAATGGGCCATTGTTTTTTGCCTTGTTCGGGTATCAGAAAAATCTGAGACTAGAAGGCTGGCGACCAGATTTTTTTAACTCTCTTTGCTACACCCATCTGAAGAAGGGTGTGTATCTCTTCCTTTAATTTGGTTATATTTGACTGTTCGAATAAGATGGGGTTGCTTAAGAGAGGAGGGAATTCTGTGAAAAGCAGATGTAAACTTCCTTATACTATGAAAATGATCTGCCAAACTTCCATGATACCCAACCGGATTCCTGAAAACAGAGTTAATCAGGACTCCTACTGGTTTAAAAGGCAAAAGAGTATACTGCAGGAGAGATGTGGAATTACTAGAATCCCCTGTGGCTTAGAACAATCGAATGAATCAGTAGATTTCCTTGCCTTGCGTTTCCAGCCTCTTCGTCTCGTGGACGACTGTTGTGGAGGGGATTTGAAAGAGGGTTGGAAACTGGGCTGTTGCATACCCATTTGGAATTTAGTTTTCCCAATGACTTGATCAGGTTGATAGACTTTCTGGCTGCTTCGACGGACCAGGAGACGAAGCAAGAGATCTATGATGATGGTCTCTCAGATCCTGAGAAGCAACGGAAGGTACGAGACCACCAAATAAGGTCTCTGATTCCAGGGAAGCAGCAAAAAGGAGGTTCTTGCTTTGATCTAGAAATACCTTTGAGGTGTCCAAAGTGACATCTCTGCGGAGATGGAGTAACTCCACCGAGAAAGCCATGTGTCTTGATATCTGGGTTACTGCTTCTAATTTGCAAATCAACAGGCGATAAAGATTCTTCCTTTAAAAGACTGAAGAAAGCCACTAAGAGCCAGTCAGCATGTGAAGCTACAGTACCAATCGACCTGGCCTTAGTCTCTTAAATCCTCAATGTCTTCACAGACAGACCATCAAATGATTAATTAAATACCTACTTGTGAAGCTTCAGCATCCAATAGGGAGGAGAATCAATGGGCCAGACATGGGAGTGAACCTTATAACTGTAATCTGAGATTCAGTGTCTCATTGTAACAGGGAGGAGTGACTACAGCTAAAATTGCCTTGCCGATTGTTGAGAATTGTTAAATCTGTGTCTAAGTGAGGGAGCCAAAGCAGATCTGGTCTTGACAATGTGCCCGAAAATCTTTCCAAACTGAAAAGGATCCTAATATCTCCAGAATCCAAGTGCTTAGGGCAACGATTGGAGGAAGGAGTTAGCAAACTTCATTTATTGTCTTCTAAAATGACTATGTCTCTTCCCCTTCTACTACTTGCCTGAATCACCTGGTGGAAAGAGAGACAAGATACTAGGAGGGAATGGTGAACGCTCTCCTCCTAAGCGTCAGTAAATTCAATACAACTTCCCAGGAGAGACAACACAATATCGTCCTGAACATTACCTTCAGGGGATGCAGAACTACTAGAACCGGAAAGATCTCTCTTCGCGGAAGACCAGGAAGAAAAGACACTGACATCCTGTGACTCCTCACGGGTAGTGAATGGACTTTTCATTGTAATTGCCTTTTCTGAAGGACAAGAATGTCTCTTATCCATCCTGGGCTTCTTTGGAGAAAGGGTATGATCCTCTCCTTTCAATATACCCCCTTCCCCCCCCCCCCCGAGCAGAAGGTAGGGATCTTTATCTCTCAGCACCCATACTGCTAGGGAACCATAAAGAGGCCATCCATGGCACTGCTGAATGATGACTTAGATCTCTCTCTTGAAAGGGAAAGTCCACATCCAGTAGGGCTTGAGTGGGAACATGGGAAAGGTGAGGAAGTCGGTCCAATCACTTCTTCCAGTAGAATGCATAAATGCAGACTCTGTTCCTTGACTGATTAATTCGGAAATGTGAAAGGGGTGATGTCAACCCAATTCCTTACTCCATTTCTAGATTCGGCAAGTGTTGACCGGTGATCGGTGTATGCATAACGATGCTCGTTGACCGGTGACTGGTATCCTTCGCACTGTGAATGAAAAGCCACCATCAATGGCAGGTACTCATGTCCGGTGTGTTCTGTCCGGTTAACAGTTTGTGCTGGTGACCGGTGCCCAGTGTGTACCTGGTAACCAGTTTCATAACCGGTTACCAGTCAATGAGCAGTCATCTGAACCTTAATGGTGGCCCAGATATGTGGCAAGATACATTCCCAGATCGAGGACAGCTATCACGTTTCATATCCCTCTTAGGGCTTGACAAACCGCTCGTCCACACTTAAGGGCTTTGGTTACCTGAAGAATGTTGATCCTTCCCTGATAAAGGAGAGGCGCAATCACTCTCCATGATGGGATGCTTCTCCGTTTCTTCCGGGGTAAGCCTTTTCTCATGCTTATTAATGTGCTGCCACATCCTCCTACAGTTGGTGGGCGCACTCGATTCAACTCTGAGACTATATCACTTAACAACTGCCGCTGCCTTCTTTGTATAAAATGATGATCATTCCCTATTTATTCGGGTAAGCTGACTAAATCCAACACCAAGCTGAGAAGAATGTGTTTCGACCTCCAGGGTGGTAACAGCTGCTTTCTCTTGGAAGGTGCTGTCTCTCCCTTCATCTATGAATTAAACGTATGCCACAATACTAAACAATGAATGGAGGAACGATTAATAATGCTACTAAGAGATTAATTTGCTGTTAATAATGCATATGGTATTAAACAACAGTAATGCAAATGAAAACACATATCCTGCACAAAATGTAAACAATTCAAGTGAAAACATACATATCTATAATATTCAGTGAATCTTGACAACCCACTAGAAATTTTCATTTTCCTACAAGGTAAATCCCGAACCCATGAAGGTTAGGGACTCTTTCTAACCACAAGCACTAAAAATAATCACTATGGACGATGAAAACACTTTTGATTAGTAATGGATTGAGGGATAACGTTTACTAATCAAGAGGAATTTGAATACAAGTCCCTGAACAGCAATAAACCATCGGTGAAGGTATTTGGTCCTGGAGCGAGAATTTTAACATTGTTAATAAAACGTCATCGGGAAAAATATCAGGAGGCACTATTTCGCATGGGCACTATGAAATAGAGTCAGACTAGTTAGATGTAGATGTTCTAAGATAGTATACTGCCACAGATAGAATTTTTTCCATTGCAGAAAGGGTAAGCTACAAAATAGTGATAGGTAAACAGATTGCTGATATTAAAATTAATAATTGATAAGTGATCAGTGTCAACTGATTAACCTCTCAACCTTCAAAATCATAATTTAGCAAGTAGATGATGACAACAACACTTTCTAATTACAAGCAAATACCATGTCTAACACGAAAACATTCAGCAGATGCGAGCTGATTCATAGCATAATATGGTTTTTGATTGTGAAAATGCCGCTTCCAATATTAAATTGTCCTCTTGACATGCATCTAGTCTAATTTAGCATCGCCAGTCTAGTTACTGGTACAGATCTGGAAAAATGCAGACAGTGTACGAAATTTTAGTTGCCAGTAAAATTAATGAAAGTTGAATGACCATATCATCAGACGAAAATGAAGATATAGTTCTTTTGTCGGTAACTTTTGTGGCCAGGAAATATGTAAAGAGATGATT
Source organism: Megalonaias nervosa (assembly GCA_016617855.1). Taxonomy (NCBI): domain Eukaryota; kingdom Metazoa; phylum Mollusca; class Bivalvia; order Unionida; family Unionidae; genus Megalonaias; species Megalonaias nervosa. The sequence goes on along the minus strand of JAECUM010020841.1, from coordinate 32,081 downwards.
TAGAGTAATCCAAACAGAGAATGTTAAATGTTGAAGCAGATGTTAAACTTTGACAGCTCTGCCATAAAGATCTAGGTATACAATTACCCCCAAAAAACCTCATTATTGTTGATAGCTAAAACCCTCCCAATTTGTCATCTGTTATAAGAGTTGAAATAATTAACAACATTTTTCTACTCAAATACTCACTGAATGTATTCATATAGAATTCAAATATTTGTCGATGATAATAAAGCTATTAAACGAAATGATTTTTTCTTTCTTGCGACCATCTATCAAGCTGCATCAAAAACATGGTGAACTCAGTTATCTAACTCTAAAGGACATTTTAGAGCTCTCAAGTACTTACCCTTTTGAAGCAGGACCAACAATCCAATAAATGTAGTTGTTATTTTCCTATTTCTCCTTAAACTCAGTACGACAAAATGTTCCATATACTGCTGAATACAGCCTTTTGGTCAAAAGGACAGTAACTCGCAATTACTTAGTCAGTTAAATGCTTGGACTATTTCAAAACTAGAGGCCCAAGTGGAATTTATATCTGTCACCAGGGTAACTGACACATGTAAGCTTGTGAAAGCAAATTCGCACATATAGTGAACTGGATTGGGAAGTTAAGTTTGGAGCGCTTAGGTTGCACCATCAGCTATTACATCTAATAAAACCGGTTGGTCAGAATAATACTTTTTAAACCCATGCTTCCCCATCTATTTACTGAATGTGAACCACGGTTAAGTGACTCAGCTTTATTCCTTAATAACACCTTGTTTTACTATACACATTCTAGAGAATTAAAAATTTGCCTTTTGATATAATTTGCTGTATATTTGAACTGACCACAATTAACAAAGATAGCCATTATTGAGGCACGTGTTCTAGTCTAAATCCATCAGGTGCTAAAAATTTTGGGAGAAATAATCTTTAATGAACATGTCAGTAGTATATGGGGACAACTGGAGGTCTGCGGGACTTCCATGCAAAAAAGTGAATATTGAATATAGGGAATGACACTAGGGGATCATACCGGAATTGAACAGGGGTGACGTCACGGTACTGGACACTAGGGGAAAAATGGCGATAGTGTTGCAAGCGGCTGAACTCAGTCGGGCGGATACTTAGCAACAGTGGTTGAGTTGACCTCAATATGCAATACTGTAGGTAAGCGTAATGGATTGATAGGGGCAAAGGAAATTTTATAGCGACAAACAAAACATAGGCATACACATACACAAACAAACATACAAACAAACATGGCAACGAGTCGAGATCTTTTTGAGGCAATGGAGTGGCTTTGAAAAGGGCCGTTGGTTTCGTCTTTTATTTCCTCCATTTCTTCCAACATCTCCTGACTCTCTCTATTATTCCTTTCTTTTTCTTTTCTTCTTCAGGGATCCAGTCTGGATGTCCCATGGCTCTAAACTTTTCCTGGACTTTGATCCAGTTCTTATTTAGTCTCTTAAATTCTTCCTGTTTCTTCTTATTTTCTTTATCTTTTCCTTCCTTGGCCCAGGTAATCTTGATCTTTTCCACTTCTTCCTTCATGAGTTTCCTCACAAGATTGTCTGCTTTTGTAAGGCAGTGTATCCCCTTTTCACGCAGGATGGATAAGGCCAAGATACGCAGGCCTCCATCTTTTCCACAAAACAATCCTCAGTCACCACAATCAAGTCCAAGGACTTCTTCAATAGTCCCACTCTGCAGTGTTTATAAGCAATCAATACTTTCGTTTTCTTCTCTTCTTCCAACGAAACCTCTCTGACCAGTTCCCTAGCTTCTTGAACGGCTGACACTCACCTTGTCACGCACCGTAGAGTAGCTGGATATTTTCAATAGGTCGCTCTAACACAATCTCCACCTCTACCATCCAATGCCAAGCATCTATCAAATCATCTATGCAGCTCATGTTTGGTTGTTGACGAGTCAACGATGGGTAGCCAGACTGACTGACTGACTGACTTTTGATAATGGCCGTGGATGACGTGTGAGAGGCAGGGGCCCTTTAACAATTGATGTTGGGTCTGAGTCTGCGCACCGGCCTATGCGACCCTATGTCTCGCGTCCTTCATCTATTGTTTTGTTCCTCTTGCCCCTCTCTCAAGGCCTCGCAGTGTATATCGTTCTGCCTAGTGTCAGGTTTTAGTGGTATATAGTGGCTACTGGGTATTGGATGAATAAATCATTGATTTAGGTTCCAATAGTTTGATTGATGTGAATTATATTTTACCTGTTTTCCCTATATCTGAAAGGAAATTGATAACATTTTGATAGCTCAGAGTTTTGTTAGTACCGGTTGGCATCAATAATTCTGGAAATGTGCTTTTGCGAGCCAATTTTTTCTTGGTTTTCCTTAAATATTTTCCTTCGGTTTGCATAATGTGTGCAGTCACTGAAGACATGATGTAAGTCTTCTACTTGGTGGCAGTGGGCGCAACAATTTCCTCTTGTGCTATTGATTGATAAGTATTTACCAAAACTTCCTGCTAGTAGTTTTCCTGTCTTGATCCTGTTAATTATCTTCATATCCTTCATGTTTTTTAATTTTGGGATGGTGATGTTTCTACGGGCTTGATTTGGATAGCGAATAAAACTCTTCCTTTTTTGGTGTTATTCCAAATGGTTTGCCATTTTTCATTAATTTTTTTTCCTGATTTGACTATATTCCACATGGTTTGCCATTTTCATCAATTTTTTTCCTGATTTGACTGTATGTTTCTGGATATGGGGACTTGTGCAGCGTCTTCTTGTTTAATTTTTCCTTTGTTTTCTTCTTCTTTGTTTGGTTTTGATCCCTTGTTGGCCGTACCATAGCGATTTGTCCGTTTCTGACGAATCGGTACGACCCATCAACAATTGCAAATCGTGTTGTACCTGTGATATCTCGTTCAGGTGAGGATTGGGACGTAAATGAGTGGTTCGTTGTTCTTACCAACGATGGAATTCCATCTATCCTTTGTAGGGTGCTAAAGTCAGCTTTCGTCCTTCCATGAGATTCAAAAGTATGAGGTCTTTCCACAAGAAGGGTCCTTTTTACCTTCTTCTTCCTTCTTATCTCGGAACTGTAGGTAAAACACCTCCCACAATTCCTCCCAGTATCGCCAGCCAGTCATATGATCAAGGGTCCTATTACCATGGGGTAAAAATCCACCACATTGCACCAACGGCATTTTCTTTACACAAATGGGTATCTTTTTTTTTTTTTGACCATTTGGCGAAGAACGTTTGATACTTGGCTAAGTGTTCTTTCTGGTATTTTGACAAAGGTATTGTTCCTTTCAAGACATTCAAACGAACATTCACACACGGTATCGTTGATTTCTTCGGGGGCTGTTTATTTTCGTATGGGTGAAGGGGATTTTGACAGAGCCGACAACATGTCCCAATGTTTGGCTAAACGAGGAGGCAGTCCTTTTCTGTTTCTTTTTTGACAGAAGAGTGATGGATTCTTTGGGGTGACATCTTTTTTATTTCAGGAGCAAAATTACACTGAAGTCAATCGCCCGAAACGTGTCTTTCTTACCTTAGTAGACCAAAATTTTTAAGTATGGGTCCTATCAGCGAAGGGCCTTGAATATATCCTCCCCTCTGAATCAACATCGTTTTCTTTTGACAAATGGGTATTTTCTTTTGTTGACGACGAACGTGTCGATGCTTGGCTAAGCGTCCTTTCTAATGATTGGCTAAACGAGGAAACTGTCCTTGTCTTTCTTCTTTCATGACAGGAGAGCGTCGAAGGTGCGCACTTTTTTGGGATGACATCTTTTTTCTTACAGGAACCAAAAAAAAAAATGATGCCAATCGTCTGGCATGGGTCCTTTTTATATTGAAATACGTCCCCACTGCTTGTCGGTGCATCATATCATCTTCATGACGGGCATCACTCGACGTTGAGATGTTTTCAAGGACTAAATCGTGACAGTTATAGCTTGGATAAATCCAGCAAACTCTGTAACACTCCCGATCTCTCTTGACTTTGATTTTGGGGGAGGGTACTTTTTTAGCGCCTGCCGCTGTTTCTAAGAAGTTGAGGAGGTGGTCATCGCCGCCGGAGGAAAAATTCATTAGAAAAGGGTTTCCATTTTTTCATCCAATTGGGAACGTTGCGTATTAAATTGGGTTTATTTGGCATCACCAGCAACGGTGCAGTGGAAGAAGCTACTGCTGCTGCTGCTGTTAGAGACACGGTCAACGGGGGTGGTGGCTTGGGAAAGTAAAGTTGCGTCCTGGCAGCACTGCCTCTCTTTCGGGTAGAAGCTGTTCTCTTGGGGCTTTTCTTGGGACTTTCCTTTTTCTGGGGATGTGACCTGGTCATGGCACCACTGCTCTTTTTCTTCTTCGAGCGTTTTATTTTGAGAGAAGCTTTTTTCTTGCGGGTGGCTGCAGGGTGTTTGGTTCCCATTTTAAGAGGGAGCGAATGATGACACCTCCTAGAGAACCACTACCTCCATGTTTCAAAATGATTTGTATTTTATCTGAGTGCCGATTCGGGGATCTGCCAGTTGCGTCAAGGCTGCTTTGTCTTTGTCAATAAAGCATTTGGTTTGATGAGGTATGTGAATGATGCCAATAAGTAATTGACATGATGTCACCTAAATCAAGGTAAGACTTCTTTGAAACTGGCATCTAAGACACGAGCACATATTTGTGGATTTTTTTCGCGACTGATACCGTACAAGGTACGAATCAATTTGACTGGAAGATGAGACTGAAGGGATGTCATGTTAACGATTTGTGAGACAGACCAGAAGTGTCGGAGATTTTTATAAGTTTTTTTCACACCGACAGGGACTTGTAAACGACAAGCCCTCCGTCTTGGCACCAGTTTTGAAACAAATGGGTACGAAATCGCAAATAATCGGGTGTGATGGGTTTTAAATCGACGAGTAAATAGGAGTGAGGTGTTTGAGTGGCATCTTCGTACGCGTGAGTCAGCCAAGGAGTTCCAAACTGTTTGGCTAACTCTTGAACTTAAGATTTATCTCTGGGACTTTTAAACAAAACCATGTAATGAGCATTGAGACTGATGGTACGATTGGCTTTACTTTATTGAAACAAATTTTGGGTAAAGTAAATGACACTGGCATTACGATGATGCCATCTGCGCGTAAACTAAAGGTTAATTTCTTCGTCGTCTTCTCCAAACATGTCGTCGAAGATGACCATATGTGTTTGACTGGTGTTAGACATTATCCAGTCGTCTTCGCGAGGAATGCCTTAATAAAGACGATGGAATCTCCTTGACTTTCTCTAAGGAGGCTTTAAGCCGATTGCAACTCTTCGTAACATCACACGATGCGTTGGGGTATATGATCGATCAAATGACTTTTGTGATCGATCAAAGATTTGACAAATTCGGTTTTGCCTGAACCATTTGGTCCACCAACCAACATGTTAAAGGGTTAGCGAAGATACAGGGCCTCCCAACTGGAACGATCTAACTTTTTGTTGATGACTTTGAAAGTAGAGGAAGAGGTAGAAGATGAAAATGAAGCCATAGCGAAGGTGTTCACAATATTAAAAATAACATAGACAAGACAAGATATTTTATACTTTTCAGGATACGTTTATTCAGTGTAAAATATGGCGATTTGACACGAAATACAAAAATACGTAAGAGACAAATGGTTAAGTACATGGCTAACATGACAAGCAAAACGATCAAAATGCAATACAATCAAGTCATTATGCAACAATTTGTACAAATGCGTTTTGATCTTGGGACACTTTATAATGTTCTTGAAGTCTCTACGCTATGCACAGTCTCACATCTTTCCTCCCGGAATGGCTTTTCGTTGGTGTCGATGTTGACAACGGTACTGCTGCTGTCGGGAATTTGGTTGTTTTCTTCGGTGTCGGGTTCTTCTATCACTGGCTAACACGGGTTTAAAAGTCACAGGGTTCACTTGACGTTTTAAATTAACCTTTTTCCAGGAATCAATGATACAAATCTTTGGCAATGTCAGCCACTTCTTGCGTCCAAGCATCGAAGCCAAGGAATGTACATCTTTCCGGTGAGGGTGTAGGTCACAAGCTATACACACATCTACGTAAGCATCATAAATCACTGAAGTTTTACGAAGAAACGTTTCTTCTTGCAGAGGTTGAGAAGTATGGAGATGAAAGAGCAACGCTTTGAACATAATGAGTATCTCGTGCTCAGTAAAAGGAGACGCCATAATGTCTTAGTTGTAGATACTGTTTGTAAATAGTCCACAAGGAATCTGCTTGTAAACGAAATACCAGAAACAAAGTCACTAACACGCACATCACATGGCGTCCAAAATTCAGAGGAAACAGTTCTTCTAAAAAGTTTTAGTAATCCTGCAAATCTGAATAGTGTCATTGACTTCCTTCCACAGAATCTGTTGCAACGCAACTGAAAAAGGTCGTGGCATGTCAGCAAGCTTTTATACCTTCTTTTTGTTGAAGTTAATAAATGTACTTTTTGCACAGAAGAAGTTTTTACTTCAGTGCCGAATCCAAATTTTTAGTCACTAACACACCACACGTCGCACAGAAAAAGTTTCCTCTTAAGGCAATACTAGTTCTTGTAAACGTTTATTGTAATCTTCTAACTCTTTCTTTGAAATTCTATGTAGTATTGACATCTTGTAAATAGAATGAATAGCAACCAAAGCCTTCTGAATCTCGGGTAGTTCACCAATGTCTGACCATTTGAACACTTTCAGAACAATCAATCCTCTTAAAACATTCAGGTATCAATGGTTCAAACATCGGTGACGTAAAGGATGTAATGGTTCTTTGCGTTTCACTTGTATCTTGACGAACTCTTGGTAAATGCATTCTTTCAACTCCAGAGGCAAACCACACATGTTCTCTTGTAAAATATTCATGAAGATATTACTGGAGTCCCACAAAAGGAAGGTAATGACAGAGCGCAGACTATTGAGCATGTTCCAGGTAAGCTGAGTCTATCTGCTCCTACTCGTGAAGTGACACATCGCAACTGAAGCACTTGACTTTATCACCTTCTTCCAAGTAGATAAATTCAGCGCTGGCTAATTCTTCTGGGGTAGGTCCTCCCAGATATTTTGGCCACTTTCCTTTGAACGTTTGGAATCGACTTTCAAAGTTGCTGTATCCAGGCAAAGCCACAGGCAACGTGTATTCTTCTATGACGGGTGTATGTCGTTGAGGTGGTGGTGAATTTCCGAGTTGTTTACGAGGCATGGATGAGATCCGTATGGTGGTACGCATACGGTATCATGTTGACTATGACAACTAGTAAAGAGTCCACGATAAGGAGTGGCATCGCTTTCGCATTCGTAAGGTTTTACGCGCACGGCTTCACTTTCTACGGTAGGTGTTGTAGTAGTAATAGCGAAGTTCCCCTGTCGTCCTGAATCGCTGATGTCGCAGGGTACGGCATCGCTGAAATCGCAAGGCACAGCATCGCATTCCAGTTGACCATCACTGAACTTGATTTGTGTCTGTATGATATGATTCTTCTATTCCTCTTTCTATCTCGGCGTTTGTAGTCACAATGAAGTATCAGTCTTGGAAGTCTTCCCACTTATATACTGGCCAATATCAGCGTGTCCGCACGGTAAAGTGAGGTGGTTGGGAAGCCCCACTCGCTTCTGGTAGACGATTTGATACAGTCTTTCCAAGGGTCGGTTGACGATTTGGTAAGTAGATAAACGTGTAAGTTTGTGCGGTTCGTAGGTGGTCACTTTAAAATCTCGACCCTCTCCTGACCGCAAAGCTTCTTTCAGCACACCAAATTTGACCACATGGCTCGTTCGATGATTCAGCGTCAATCTTTGACTTTGCACTCGGTGTGTCATTCTCCTCGTTTGTCTCGGTATTCGTAACCGTAATTTTTAGTGGCGACACTAGCAAAACTTGGAATCTTGTTTTCAGGGTGCTCGTCCATCCGGGCTCCTAAACGGTTTCCTTCGATTTTATGGTGAGGATGATCGATGAAGATGCAACTCTCCGTGTCAAAGTACAGGAAACGATTTCCTAACTGGTGCAAGGCTTCGTACAATTTTAAGTGAGCATGGGCCGTCACGTAGGCTGCAGTAATGACATTTCCAAATTCGTCAGCCTGTACAGACTCTAGCTATTGACCAGGATCAGATCTTGGCGAACGACGTCCACGTATTTCATATATATTATTTTGTCGTGAATCATCTGGAATTAGCGGGAGGACTTTTCAAGTACTTCGTCTTGGGTAAACACGGTCGTTGTGCCATTTTCCCCACAAGCAATTCAGCATGATTTTAGCAAAAGATCGTCTTCTTTCGTTTTCTCGACGTAGTCTAAAGTGATGCCCTCTTTGGATAAGTATTCCTCTTTGAATTTCTCTTGGTCTTCTGGAGTTTGACACCAAGAAGGATAGCCGTTGACTTCTTGCTTGAGTTTCAAAAAGGCATCCACGTAGACCGAGAAAATGCCTTTCTGAGTCTCGTTGCCCTTTTGGTACTGTTCTGTCTTGGGAAAGTGGTAAATTTCGTATACTTCTAGCAGTTGGTATCCGAGTTCCAGAGCTCGAAACAATACCACGCTGACCCACGTTCCAGTCAAAGCGCATTCTTCCTGAGTGTGATGACAAGGTTGGTCCTTGTTACAAGTTACGGCACGGAAACATCAGTTTTCTTTGGCAATTAGGTAAGACCGGATGGTACAAGTTGGTGGAAGGAAAGACTTTGCATTTAATTAATCCTTCGAATTGGCGAATGTTTTTCAAGTCGATGTGTTCCGTCTGCAATCGTGGGTGTCCTGCGGGAAAGTGACAATATTTGCACTCATAAGGACACAGTGAACACACTTCCAGTTATTTGATTTCTTCTCGTTTCTCCTCGTGGTACAGCAAACATGTGGCATTCGTACGTCCTCCAAACAAACTGACCCGTGGGTCGAGAGCGTCTATCAGGTTGTAACTTTCCACGATGCGTTTAAACTCGGATCGGTTTTCAAACGGTGGTCGTAGTCGTGTTCCCTCATTTCAGCGACTTGGTATCCTTGCTGTTATAACTTCAAGCGTAGTTGACAAGTGTCCTCTTACATGTCTTCCATGGCAGACCCAGAGAATGGGATTTTTTTTTTTTGTGTTACGTTGAGGGCAGCAGGTCGGACATCCATGAAAAAAAGCAACCGCTAAAATCGTAGACGATCTTGGGGTATTCCACCGAATACGGATGATCAATGATCTTTTCGCCACCTCCATTTCTGACATGTTGGAACCATTTGTCTTCCTTTTCGCACTAGTAATGTAGCTAGCGCGGAGCTTTGACCGAGTATCGACTTTAACGAACCATGTAGTTTGAGGGCGTATGACGGCAAGGGTTTTCTCAGGTAAGAGTCGCTTATGGTACACTAAGGAGCACGCTTTAGCAATGGTACAGGCTTCTTTCAAAGGATCCGATTCCTCCGTGCTCCATGAACAGTTGTCGAAATTTTCCACAGCAACGCCGTTAAATGTCCACGTCGGAGCGATAATAGTTTCACATTTCTTACTGACTGTCGAAGGGGTCCGAAGCGTGAAAGCGGTACCAAGCGTAGAAAACTTCTCGTTATTCGGTGCGCATGTTGTTGGGGTCGTAGTAGCGAGCGTCAAGCAAATGTGCCAGAATGGCGTGCTGATTGGCTTCGGTACTGAAAAAGTGCGGAAAATATCCTTTGGCCATTTCTGTTATTCCAAACGTTTTATGCATTCGACTCAAAGGCATCATGGCTAAATAACTCATGGAATCTATAAATCGTACTTGTCCCATTTGCATGTAGATAATTTTGACTCCGTTTAAGGTGACTTTAGGACATTTGGTACCTTGTTTTGTATAGATTTTCAGAAGAAATTGTCCATCGTATCCCGAGAAATTGTGAGCCATCACCGTGGCATAGCGATAACAATCTCCATAATGTTCGATGTCCTCTTGACTTCACATGTCGTCGATAGCGTCTAAGATCCATTGGGCAAAATCGGCCTGCGTGTTAGGTCCTCGAAAGATTTTTTCACGTCCTCCATGAATATTGCTACAGTGATGGCAATGAAAAAAGAGGTTCTTGGATACACTTCCTGCACGCTCGATGAGCCACGCAGAAATTGGGAATGTGAATGCCAGTCTCTTGCTTGCATTCGAAAGATGAAAGCCTCTTTGTTATTGTCATCCTCCTCCTTCTCCTCATGTTTGGTATTTTTGAATATAGCAGTCATGTTCCAAGTCCACGATTTGGCGACAAATGTGACATCGTTTCTTTCCTCGACATATGTGCGCTTTAACACTGTTGGTACGCATGACTTGTCCAGAAGTAGAGCACAATCTCAGGAGCTGGCAAGCTCTTTTCCGCTGTGAACCTTGCGTCATGAGATGTTGTTGGTAACACGAAGGGCTGATAAAATTTCGCTGACAAGCTGATCAATTCATTCGTTCTTGTCCTTCATGAAGACAGGGTTTAGAGGCTAAATAATACCGACCTTTGGGTCCACAATGAATATGCTGCTCTCTATTGTTATTATACCCATATTGCATTTCTCACAATAGTAGCCGTATCCAAGGAATCCGGTGATACTGCTAATGGCAACGATGTATTTTCCGTCTGGGAAGTCGTTGCTTCGAAACAACAGAGGTCCACGTACCTCTTGAGGGTGCACTTTTAACGTGTAGCCTGGAGCCAAGACGTCTTGCAGGTTTTTCATTTCAGGAATGTCACAGGTCACAGGTTGTGTCTTTGGATAGGCCGGCTTGCTGTAACAGGAGTTCTTCTCCTCTTCGTTGTTTGGCTCGGTTCGATTGTTGAATGTTCTCCCAGGCTCTTTTCCATTATGCGGCATCGTTTCTGTCGGCATACGTCCATCCAACGACGATGGCTCGAGCTAAACACATCTTGTCCTGAGTGTTGTTAATTTGGACGATGCTGCGCTAGGTGCTGCGAAGTTCGTCCACCAATGACACTTTTATGTGTCGCCCGTCCCCTTTCGGAGGAGAAAGGTGGGTCATATAAAGTGTAGCTTTTCCATCTGTTACGTATATGTAAGCAAATTACTTGTGTGTTAGTTTTAAATACTTTTTTTATTTTTGTTTTATTACATTTTATTTTAAGGATAATATTTTTACTGGATTTGATATTTTCCCCAGTAAATTTAGTTCTGTTCTTTAAGTCTGATTAGAACGCAAAAGTATTGCTTTATTAATAATTTTAGCTAACCTAGTTCTTAACCTTGGTTCCGATTTTGTAAACATTGAATGAAAATGATTGGTTATTACCAAGGTCATGTTCGGCCCACATGTTAGCTAAGTTGTAAACAGCCTTTCTTTTTGATTTATTTCCAGCGTTAGAATCTGATTCTTAGCTAGGGCTATTCTGGCCTACGTGTAAATTGGCATTTTTGTACTGCGCTGTTCGATGATTAAGTGACCACGTGACCCATCACGCGGGTCTGAAATGACGTTTTAGTTGGGTTTAATACTCGTATCTCAGTGAAATTTTGTCAGTCGTAAAAATATACCTTTGGGCTGAAAGTATTTGTCTTGTTGTTGCCATTTGAGTTGATTTTTGTATTTAAAATAATTTATTCATCCTGGAAAATACTCTTTTTCAACGAACTACTTGGCCAAAGACATTTACTAAATTATTTGGAATTCAAAAGCCGGAATTATATTCTTGGTGACTCAACAAGGAACTGTTGACACATCAGCACAAACTGGTTATAGAGGACGTCATCGCCTTCTATATCGGAACTTCATCGAGATTCGAACTTGGATTCAATTAGAATTGTTTAGTGATATGACTTATATTTTTTAATTCTAGGATTAATTTTGGACTATGTTCACAAATCGTAAGTCCTATTTCATATTTTTATCTTGTTTTCTAGGGAAATAAATTATTTTGTTAAATTTACAAAGCTTGTTGACTTCACTCTTTTATTTTGTTACTTTTGTACGAGCCTACACGTACCACATCAATGATGTGAAATTGGTCGTTGGATTGCTGGACGTTTTGAATCTTGTCGATCACTTTGGAAGGTGTAAGTTCTGCCGGGCTGCTGAACTAGACCCAAACGGGCGACTTCAAACTGTCGTGATAAATAGAGAGTCTCAAGCGTTCGTCTTCTTTGGATCGGCATTGTCGTTTCAGTGTGGTTAACAAGGAGTCCCACAAATCGGCGATGAATCCTTCTGCTTTCTCCAGTGGTACGTCTGACTTGAAATCTTTAAACTTCACCGTGAAAGTGTAAGCCGTAGTTTTAAATTTTCTAGAGGAGCGTTTCTCCGTCTCTAGAATGTGGTAATACTTTTAAGGTGCTACTGGTTGACTTTGGTTTGATGTAGACTCTCTCGGTCTGGGCGCAGACGTAACAGGTGTTGATTCCAGTTCGCTCATGTCGTCTTCAAAATCGCTGGCATGGATTTAAGCCAAGACTTCAGCTCGTGTTCGAGGCGATATATGTCACACCGTGGCGAATTACTTTCTTCTCTTTTCTCATGAAAACCGTTCGATCGTTTCATCTTGATTGCAAAATGGCAAATTACTAGATTTTACACACCATAGACCCTATATATAGGGTAGGTGTCTTCCCTAAGAGTATTAATTCTACTCTCAATCAGTCAAGAAGCTGTAAGAGCCAACGCAGATCGGGCTTCTGATCAATGCCTTGCGAGTTGTCATACGAAGGTTTACTTCAGAGAAGGCGACGGACTACTCCTCCTCCTTTTGAGATAAAAGTCAAGATACTTGCTATCTCTGTCAGAAGAAAGGACATTGGGCTACAGAATGTCCACAACCTCAAAATAAGACAGGAGTAAAGAAAGACAAAGGTCAAGATACCTGTTATCATTGTCAGGAGAACGGACGTTGGTCTTCAGACTGCCCTAAGAAAAAAGAGAACCGATTAAAAAAAAAAATGTAGGAGAGGGCTTCCGAAAATGAAGAACAGTAGGAGAGGGCTTCCGAAAATGAAGAAGAACCCTGCGAAAAGGAAGAACCCATACCCTCCAGAAAAAGTAAGAAAAGAAGACGAGAAGAAGAAAGTGAAGAAGAGGAAAAGCCCGTGACTGTGAAGAAATTTAAAAAATGGAAAAAGAGAGAGTGAAAAAAGAAAGAAATGGACTTTTGGTGATATATTGTGAAATTTTATTGTAACTTCTAAAAGGAGAGAATATACCAGAAAGAAAATGTAAATGTCTCTTGATTTTGATTTTTATGATGATAATAATAAGAAACTACACTCACGCACTCACACACGTACACTATTCAATCATCATGGAGATAAAAGGGATTTAAGTTTTACTTGATTTGACAAACTTTGAGTAGTCACTCTTTTCTAGAAGAGTGGGTGGCCCTGAAAAGGACCTTTGGGTGTTTGTTTTTCTAAAAAACAAACTCATGAACTGGAGGCGTTGAGCTTTAACTGCCTTATACATTTACCAAGGTCAAGTTCTACTTCTTCACCTGTTACTGTCGATGATTTGGTAGTGATCACTGCTGCTACTGTTGGTATCTCAGGAGTAGTCAGTGTAGAGGGAGTGCTGACTGGGTTCGAATGTATGGCTCGGGAAGGTCTTTTTCTCTTGGGTCGAGTTAAAGATGTCTGATACATTTGTCACAGACACCTTAACTCTGTCAAAATGTCTAGTAACACCGTTACCGTTTGACTTTCACTGTCCTTCTTCTCACCTTAGCACTTTGTCTTGTCTTCTTCCTCTCGTTTCCTTCTTTCCTCTTCTTCTCGCATTTGCTGTTGAATGGCAAACTCTTGTTCTGCTTCTTTCTGCTTTCGTAAAAATTTATCCAATTCTTCTTTTAGAGGTAAGGAAGAGGAATGCGGTGAAGGTGCTGATACCGGTACAAATTCTTGCGAAGAGGAAAGAAAATTGACTAAATCCCAATTAAGGTCATTCTCTTCTGAAAGTATCGCCATGGTTGCTTTGGTGGCCGCTATCCCATCAGTCCTCGTCTCCACCTCCAGCGCACCCCAATACATCGTCATTTTAGTTTCAGTTATGTTTCAACTATGTAGCATCGATTCGCTGCCCACAGACGCTAACGCACCTATATAGGGCATGTGAAGTAAAAAGGTAGATCTCTTCTGATTGGAAGAGAGACTCCGCGCTCTAACTGAATTTTGTAATGCGTGTTTGGATTGGTGAAAGAGGTCAATCAGTTTCGATCCGCTCTTAAACTATAAAGACCCGTAACTTGTCTCATTCAGTTCACCTGTTCTCATGACAAGATGTGGACTAACGTGAGAGTCTTCTACCCTCATTTCGGGAATGCTGTTCAACCCGGATTACCCCATGTATGTGACATCATCATGAGCTGTCACGAGGATCACAGATACGGCTTTATGTGAAGAGGCAAGGCTGTCTGAAGAGAGTCTTGATATACAGACCTGCTGTCAGACATGGTTTAAGGAAGAGAAGAAGACCAGTGAGATGCTCCGTATGTTAATTCTATGGTGTTAGCAAATCCCAACGGCCCTTTTCAGGGCCACTCCATTGCCTCAAAAAAGATCTTGACTCGTTGTCATGTTTGTTTGTATGTTTGTTTGTGTATGTGTATGTAGATGTGTATGCCTATTTTTGTTTGTCGCTATAAAACTTCATTTGTCCCTATCAACCCATTACACCTACCTACAGTAGTGCATATTGAGGTCAACCCGAACGCTGTTACTAAGTATCCGCCCGATTGAGGGCAGCCACTTGCAACACTGTTGCCAATTTTCCCCAGTGTCCAGTACCGTGACGTCACTCCTGTTCAACTCTCGTATGACCCCAAATGCCATTCCATGTTAAACTTCCCTTGACCCTATAAATTGGCTTAACCCTATATTCAATATTCACTTTTTTGCATGGAAGTCCCGTAGACCCCCAGACGCCCCATATACTACTCATGTCGACAAATACTCTTGCCTATAAACAACATGAAATGTGGTCTGGTCACAACATTCAGAGAATCTGGAGTTTGTACATTGTTTTCTTTTTAGGGTCAGACAGTTGGTGTCCACAAAAATGGAGGGTAAGATGTTATTGTTCTGCTAGTTCATTTCACTTGTTTCATTGTAAATTACAAATCCTGTATTCAAAAATTAAGTTTTAACTTTTTAAATGTTGTCCAAGGGGGAAACCTAAAAAATGTGATTCAGAATAGATGTGATCATAGGTTACCTTTCTTCCTTTAATAGACGAATTCCTTCCTATTTTTGTACTGAGAGCAACATTTAATGATGGATCAACATCGTTTGTAACAACCTGAAAGCCTTCTATGCAAGTCATTTGAACACTTTTCTATTCTTAGTAATGGTGTCCATATCCAAATGTAGACTGGCATCATTGTACAAATCTGAAAGGTCTCTAGACAGTGTGTTATCCTTCTAATTCAATACAGTGTTTAATGTTAGAAAAAGTCATTTTTACTATTTCTTGTAAGGGCAACCATATTTTATGGTGGATAGATATCATTGGTACCAACCTATAAGTCCTTCATGCCAGAATATACAAATCTGAAAGCCCTTTATGCCAGAAATCCCTGTTCCAAACTTTCTCAAACGTGATCAAGTGGTTTGGGGTTTGTTTAAATTAGCAAACTGTTGACTATGTTAGGTATAGTTAACTATATGGTGTGCTTGATATGTGTCCGTGATTGAGGTTAGAGTTTTTGCCTACCAGTTAATTGTCATGTTATTAAGTTATAAATAAGTTGTTAACTGATATTTGAGTTCAAGGTCTAGCCTTGTTAACAACATTAGAAGGTTCTAGAAGCAATATTGTTTACAATCGGAGGAAATTTTGGGAATTCCAGGGCAGGCATTTGCGTCGCATGTCAGGTGAAGATATGTCTGTATAGTGAGTGGTACACAAGTATTTTCATTCCTGTTTCAAATCAGGCTTTGAGAATCTATTAAGCTTACAGTTGTTTTCAGATATAATTTGAGAGGAATTATTTAAATTATGAATATACATTAGAAATTACAAAGTGCTCACTGACTTTTTGGACTAAAACACTACTTTGAGATTATTGTGAATTCATTTAAAGACATTTTGGATTACATAATTGATACATCATGACATTCAAGACCAGTTGAAAATTAGAATATTTGAGACTACCATGACATTCAAGATTAATGGAATTAATTTTGAACATTTTACAACCTTGGACATTGTAATAAGACATTTGGGATTATTTTCGATTTAATTCACAAGACTGTAAGTGTCTTTTAAATTTTCATTTTGCATTTGCAAAACCTTCATGCACACAGTCAATGATTCAGTTATTTCCTAATTTGATCGTTCAACAAAATCCAATTTAGACTTAATTACAGGATTGCGTGTACTTACTGCCATTGTACTCAAATTACAAATTAGGTTACTTTGCTCAAGGCAATTGTCGATTTTGATATGACCATGTTTTATACTACATTCTTTATAAACTTGCTGTACTAATGTATAATCATTTCAAAAGTGCCTTAAGAGTTATGCAGTTGTTTTCCCAGTCTTTTTTCCTGATCATGTGACTCTGGAAAAGTGATATGTCTTGACAAAACTTTTACAACAATCCTATTTTTCTTCTTCATAAATCCATTCCTGGTTACATGTCTAATGTCTATAATGCTAAGATGAGCATTTGTACAAATGTGGGTATTACTCTAATAGGTACTAGATTACACATTGCAGTGTAATAGGTATTAATTATGTATTGCAATGTAATATGACTAGATTATATATTGCAATGTAATAGGTACTAGAATATATATATAGCAGTGTAATAATAGGTACTACAGTACATATTGCAGTGTAATAGGTACTAGGTTATATATTGCAGTATAATAGATTCTAGATAATATATTGCTGTGTAGCAGATACTAAATTATATATTGCAGTGTAATAGCTACTAGATAATATATTGCAGTGTGATAGGTACTATAACATATATTGCAGTGTAATAGGTACTAGAATACATACATACATATAGCTACTAGATTATATATTGTAGTGCAACAAGTACTAGATTATATTTTGCAGTGTAATAGGTATTAGATTATATATATTGCAGTGTAATAAGTACTAGATTATGTATTGCAGTGCAATAGGTACTAGATTATATATTGCAGTGTAGTAGGTACTAGATTATATTGCAGTGTAGTAGGTACTAGAATATATAGAGCAGTGGAATAAGTATTAGATTATATATTGCAGTGTAGTAGGTACTAGATTATATATTGCAGGGTAGTAGGTACCATATTATATATTGCTGTGCAGCAGGTACTATATTATATATTGCAGTGTAATAGGTACTAGATTATGTATTGCAGTGTAATAGGTATTAGATTATATTGCAGTGAAATAGGAACTAGATTATGTATTTCAGTGTAATAGGTACTTGAATATATATTGCATTGTAATAGGTACTAGATTATACATTGCAGTGTAATAGGTACTACATTATGTATTGCAATGTAACAGGTACTAGATCATGTATTGCAGTGTAATAGGTACTAGATTATATAATGCAGTGCAATAGGTACTAGATTATGTATTGTAGTGTGATAGGTAGTACATTATGTATTGCAGTGTAATAGGTACTAGATTATGTATTGCAGTGTAATAGGTATTAGATTATATATTGCAGTGTAATAGGTACAATATTACATATTGGTGTGTAGCAGGTACTATATTATGTATTGCAGTGTAATAGGTACTAGATTATGTATTGCAGTGTAATAGGTACTACATTATGTATTGCAGTGTAATGCAGTGTAATAGGTACTATATTATGTATTGCAGTATAATAGGTACCAGATTATGTATTGCAGTGTAATAGGTACTACATTATGTATTGCAGTGTAACAGGTACTAGATTATATATTGCAGTGTAATGAGTAATGTGTTGTTTTACATACATACAATTTATGTCTTCAAACTGAGTCTTAAACCTGTTTATTCGACTATTTTAGTTCTCTGTCAAAAAACACTTAATTTGTATTGTTCAAATTATGGAAAGGAAAACAATTTATTACTATTTCCGCCCAGCCTATTTACCCAGCACTTTTATAGCTGTTAATAGATGTATGTGGCATCTACACCAGTCTAAACCTCAGATACCATGATTAAGCAACACCCCCTCCACACTTTGAACTTTCCAAATGGTCAAAAAATTCTTCTGATCCAAAAGTGGCCTGTAATATGTCACAAAATTGGAAAATATTATTAATTATACTGATATTTTATTAGTCTTTAGTCCTTCATCTGACTATTGGGAGAAACAACCGATTCATTATTTTGTGTACTAGATGTATTTGCAGTTTTGAAGAAATCTGACCCCGAACATTTACCACTACTTATCAGCTGACTTACCTGTACTTTCATGAACACTAATTTTATTGCAGTCACAAAAAAGCCATTTTTAGTCTGCAAACATGCCTTTTGCAGACACAAATAGAGTCACATGTCAGTACGCCTTATGCTAGAAGTCAGTTGAGGACTTTGTAATAATGTCAACAAGGTTAAAATGAAAAACGTTCACCCATAAGAGGACGGTACTGAAAATAAGGTTATGTTCAAATTTGGCTAATTAAATTTGGACTGTTTGTTTTTCTAAATACTGCACTTACATTGAATAAATCTCGTGCTGTCAGGAAAATGTACGACAAGTGCTATTTTGTATTTACAGCCCTGGCTTTCAATGAGAATAAATAGAAATAGCCATGCTAGAAGCAAGTGGGTGATAAACATTTTGACATTATGATTACCTTGTGAGTGGGTGTTTGAATTTCGGGTGATTCAACAGGTATCAAATTGATTGTAGTAAGCTTATTCAATAATGGTTTGCATTATGCCAAGTTTGTGTTATACAATGCTGCAAAAAGTGCTATGACGAACAAATCGTGATCAGCGCAGCCAACTGCTGAATGTGGTAGGTGTTGCTGCTTGATTGTTTGTGTTTGTTTCAGCTATGTCTTCTATCATTAGTTCCACACAACTGACTTTTTCCTGCTGTCATTGTCTAGGGAAACTGCTGTCATTGTCTAAGGCCTGGTGGATAACATTTTTTAGTGACACTAATATTTTTACATTCTGGCTACTAAAGCGTGATTGATACTTGGAGTGCTGCATACAATGGTATCAGAGAAAATGAGCTATAAAAAAAACACAACAAAAAAAAAAAAAAAAAAAAAAAACAAAACAAAACAACTAAACAACAACGTTGATGCCTACAAAGATACAGCCATAGGAAAAGTGATGTCTATGCTTCACAAGAGAGACAAAAATGACTTACCGGTCATATTCATATGGAATCACCGTTTCGGTGGAGTTCAGCCGGTTTACATATACTGGAATTATAGACTGAAATTAAGAAGTGAAAAACTTGTCATGAAAAATCAATAATGCGCGATCTTCAAATACAGTATACAATTCTGAGAAACATCATCAACTAAAAGTAATTTATATCATGACAGAATGGCTCACCTGAAAAAAATAATCCTCATTCCATCAGCCCAACTGACACATGTAAGACTGTCAAATCAAATGTATACATGTTGTAAAAACTGTGTGGTAGAGAAATCTGTTTGGTGTACTTAGCTGCCAGATTGTTTATTAGGGCTACAAAAATATGTGTGTTTCCGGTTTCATACTTAAAAGAACACGGGCTGGTTGGTCAAAATAAGATTTTATCCCGCCCCCCGACCCCCAAGAAAATAAACCATGGCCGTACGACATAATTTTATTCGTTTTAGAAAAGTCATTGTCAGTTAGTACTTAACAAAATTGATGTTTAAAGATATATAGAATCTTGTGTACATGTTATATAACTACTTAAATAATTTGTAAGTGTTTAATTTAACTTGCTGTAATTCTGAATCATCGACGATAAGTGAGTGAATAGCATTAAAAGGCAAGCAATGAATCGTGCTTTCTAGTCTATGTCTCATGCTTTCTAGTCTATGTCAAGTAGGCACTAAAATATATCGGCAAAAACAATGTCTTAATGAGCGTGATGTCTAAGGCTGCTCCCTATGAAGAAAATGAAATACGGTCTGTCACAAATTTAGAAAATCTGGAACTGATTACTAAATTCGTTTTTTATTGACGAAAATTGTATAGGATTGCCTTCCACAAAATTGTATGGTGCGGAGAGTTGAAATAATGACGGCAATTAAAGTTGGAAGCGGTTCAGGCTAAAGCATATTGAGTTATTACATTTTTTTGTTAAAAACTAAAATTACAAAATATAAACCTAAAATAATTTGTGACTTATGGCATTTACATCATGAAATGCAGTAAAATAATTCACATATATGATAACAAAAACAGCAAACATTTCAGGCATTGTAATATGGCAGACTAATCTAAGATGTTTAGTGGCTTTACAAATTTTTTGGGCAATCAGGTTATTGGTGTACCTCAGAAACGTTCCAAAATACGCCTACCTGGTTTGGTAGTGCTTAGCCGTCTTCAAAGTGAATGTAAACTGTCTTGCTAAATGCTGCTGGTGTGCATCAGAGCCATTAGGGTCCTTAAAGCACTTCATTCCACACCAACTCTTGGTGTGTGTAGTTAACTGAAGCAGAGTTTTGAATAACTGCCCTCTCGTAAATAGCAGAGTTTCTAATGGCAGTAAGCAAAATCAACTGACCAATGTAACAGTGCTCATTACACTGTACATCGCTAGACTTGAAAGACAAAAAGACTGTATGAATCGTTCAGATTGGAGAATCTGACAAACGACAGGCACTGCTGTGTAAGGAGGTAGCAATGATTATTCCCAATATGTATCCAGGTAAATATAATGAGCAATATGATTGGACCAGTTTCTATTAGCTGCATCCAGTCAGATAGCAGAATGAAAGATACTATTTCAGATAAATAAATATGCCATGATGTATCAATGATGACACTAGGGCTTACATGGAGAGGCGTAAATATTCTTGGATACCAGTGCCTCACTAGTAAAGTATAACCAACGAGAAAACAACAAATAAATTACAGTTTTTGCACTTTACGACACGAAAGAAATTTTCTTAGCGTTCCTTTTAAGTATATACAGTAGTAGATGTATATGAGGTTTTTATGCCAAAGAGGGTTTTAGGCCAGAAACCCTTATCCCCCCCCCCTCAAAAATAAATATATTCTAACATTTTTTCACCACCTCAGAGACCCCCTCTCCCTCAAAAAACCACCCTCCTCCAAATTTTTATCTCAGAAAATGATGAAATTTTGAAACCCAAAGGGGATTCTAGACCAGAACCCTCACCCCCCTAAATTTTGGAGAGATGAGGTTGGTCAGATGACCCAATGACATTTATTGACAACATGGTTGATGAATGATATTACTACTATAAATAAAACATTAAATATAAAAAATATTTCTAAATCATAATAATAAAATATTTTTAAAAAACATATAATCACAGCACAACCCCATGTGGACTCCTAGGTTGTCAAACAACATCCTAGCAAGTTCAGAGGCATTTGAATTAATCCCCATGTGACCCCCTAGGTTGCCAAATTACATCCTAGCAGGATCAGAGCAAATTCGAAATCAGACGAAACAGACAGCACAGTTTTATACAACCCCATGTGACCCCCTAGGTTGCCAAAGGACATCCTAGCAGGATCAGAGGTTACATATAAACTTATCTTACGGACAGCACATTTTTATACAACCCCATATGACCCCCTAGGTTGTCAAAGAACATCCTAGCAGGATCAGAGGTTACATATAAATTTATCCTAGGACAGCACAGTTTTATACAACCCCATGTGACCCCCTAGGTTGCCAAAGGACATCCTAGCAGGATCAGAGGTTACATATAAATTTATCCTAGGACAGCACAGTTTTATACAACCACATGTGACCCCCTAGGTTGCCAAAGGACATCCTAGCAGGATCAGAGGTTACATATAAACTTATCTTACGGACAGCACAAAACACAGAATCTTAATTACAGTAGCGTATTTACAGCAAGCATATATTTACAGCAATTATATTTACAGTAACGTATTTACAGTAACGTATTTACATATATTTAAAGTAACATATTTACATATATTAACAGTAACGTATTTACAGCAACGTATTTACGTATATTTACAGTAATATTTGCAGGGACAGAGACACATACAAACGGGCCTTCTCTACGTTCAACAGAAATTTGCACACTCTCCCCCATAATCAACCCGGAGAGTGTGAAAAAACCACCCACCAAGTGACATGGTGGAGAGTGTGCAAATTTCTGTTGAAACGTAGAAGGAGTGGCGGAGCCCCCACTAAATAAGAGAATTTTGGCATAATTTCTCCCTCGCCGTCAAATTGCCGGTCACGAGAATAGAACTCAGGACCTCGAGCATGAGAATCCAACGCGTTAGCAATCGGCCACCGGATTTCCTTATATTTATATATGTTAAAAAAATTATTATATAGTTACCAAACAGCATTACATTTTCTGATTTTGAAAACACGAAATTTTGCGTTACATTTTCTGATTCTGAAAAACGTTCTTATAAAAAAATCGAGAAATACATGATTTTTGATTCTATATAAATATGTTTGTACAGAAAAATGAAATCCTAATGTTGGCTGAATACAGAGGCTGTATATAAGATCGACCGTTGCCAAGGAAACTAATCAGTAATGTCAATGAGTTGGCTGAATGACTACACAGACGATGTATGTATATATATATATATATATATATATATATATATATATATATATATATATATATATATATATATATATATTACAAACAGACTCTGCGAGAAATAATCAATATTTTGTAAATGGGTTTTAACGTAAATGACATAGCATATATACTCGCTTACAAGTCGAGGCTAACTGCAGACAAAAAGATAAAGATCTGCCATAGCATTATGTGCCTGCAGATCAGAGTTTATCTCGTTTGTTTTACTGATTACTCCTAGCAAAACTGCGCAGACCAAGATCTGCTGGTGCATTATACGACAGCATATTTAGGCCTGTGCAGTTTGCAGTTGGACTCAACTTATAAGCGAGAATCTACAGTAACTATGTTTATATAAGGCTATCTATTAACATTTATGCAAGAGGAATTGCTAGTCATTTCGGTAAATACAGAACTGCCACCAAGGATTTAGGACTTAACATTACTATTAGATACAACTTTATACATTTCATTAGCCAAAAAAAAATAAATACGAAACAGTATATGCTATGTTCAATAACTACAAAAGATTTTAAACTTAGCTGGAACAGTATTATCTCCCTTTTAAAAACAGATATGGTATACAGAGTTATATTTCTTGACCAATGAACAATATTTCAACATTCGCTAGTAAGTATGATTTATTGTCATAATAATACAAATAAAATTTAATTCTACCGGTTACTTTTCGACGACATTCAAATAGTTCTTTCATTGCTATCTTACTGAGAAGATGCTTACTACCTTTTACAAAAACCTTCGACCTGTCTAAGTCTATGTTAATTTTTGTGTACTGTTGTTGGCTGATTGGATCATGAAAATTGTCATATTTTAGTGCAAGCTCGTCTCGCAAACTTTCGAGATAATTAAAATATTTGCTATCGTCTAATCTGATAAGGGAGAGTTTGATTCTGTCAAATTTACTCAAACAAATACCTGCAATTTCATCGTTAAATTCAAATGATAATTGCTGGTTATTAACCATTATTTTTTTATTTTGCTATTAACTCCATCGACTAATGTTAAATTTTCGAACATTATTTCTGATGTTTAGACAAAATTACTTTCATAATGTCCAAGTGCTAGTGTATTAATTCCGTCTCTGCAATACCTTTTATCATCAAAATTACTTAATCCCCGTTTTATAATTGTATCCGTTTCAAGTTTATGACGATTTGTTCTGATAACATTTGTTTTGATAAAACTGACATTATTGTTTAGCGCTGCTTTAAAATCGTCAAAATTCATCATCTTTTTCACATACCCTCGAGGAATACCTTTTGCTTTTTTTGTAAGTTTATTGTCATCTAATATGACAGCATACATTTTACTTTTTAGTCCGACAAATTCCCTAACTGGCATAAACATAAATTCATCTTTCATTTTTCCAATAACTTTCTTATTCGAATTATCTTGAAATCCACTACATGCTGGATAATCGGATAAATCAAATAGATTTTTATTATTGTAAATATCCATATAGACATCTTCACATTTTATATTATAAACTAGCGAATCTGTATCAGTAAATAGCAACTCTGAATCTGGTCACTGCTTTTTGGTAAAATTATAGTGAAAATCGTTCATCAACCACCTTGATATATCAAGTACAGCTGCACCAACATAAATAGGTTTATTTAACTTTAAATTTGTCTTTCGTCGTTGTATTGCAACAATATTTTCATTAAATATTTTCATACTAACAAAACCATCATCGTTAACTAACTTATTTCTGCGATTTATGTCATTAACAATTTTTATAGAAACTCTTTTTCGAATATTTTCCATTGTCTTACCGAACACCGAGCTGTTCATTAACTTGAAAAAGTTTTTCTCAAATTCGGTTTTAACCACAGCACGACGTTTCGTATTTAAATCAATATAATTTGCCATCCACCTCGACTGATTAAACTTTAGCACGCGATGGACTTTTCTAAGAATTAGTCCAGCATCTACTGCTTGTTTTAAATTTTTGTAATGCATAACGTAATTTCTTTTATTTAACAAATTTGGAACTAACTTATTAACAATCGAATTTTTTGCTGTTGTCGTTGCTCGTTGTTTAGGCGATAATAAACTATAATCAATCATCATAGACTCTGCACAAAACGGATAATCGTTATGTAGATCATGTAACG
Source organism: Megalonaias nervosa (assembly GCA_016617855.1). Lineage (NCBI taxonomy): Eukaryota > Metazoa > Mollusca > Bivalvia > Unionida > Unionidae > Megalonaias > Megalonaias nervosa. Next base: position 7,301 of record JAECUM010020841.1, on the reverse strand, counting down.
AACTAGGATAATCTTCAACAAAGTATAAAATATCGGAAAAATCATTATTAATTTTTCTAGGTAAATCTTTTTCAGTTTCTCTAAGAAATTGATCTGGAGTTTTCCAATGAAATCCACCACAAGGCATTGGATCTGACATCGCATATCCATACAAATTCACACAATCTAGATAAATAATATGATTAGATGGGAGATTTTTATCATTTATTTTTAAGATATTTGTTATTAGATACTGCATATTTTTTTGTTATAACGCTAATTCCGCCTCTGATACCTTTTTTAATAAAGTTAAACGTATCAACCTCTGTTAAGAGATCCAGTTTTATCTTACTTGTCTTTAATAGAGCGTCCCAAGACAATCCTGGAGCAGAATAATACCAACAAGGATCTAGTCCATAATTGCTGTAGCTTACTTGACGAAAACTCTCAAAAACATCTGCTAGTAATAATACATCTGTTTTCAAATATAAATCATGATAATCACCAAATGTTTTACAACTAAATTTATTCCAAATATCTTGTGCATATTTGTATTCGTCATCTGCGATATTTTCATTTTTGAGTTGCGAGTAAAATTTATCTTTATCAGGAAGAGAAGTTTCATCAAATCTGCTCCAATCATCGAGATACTCGTAAGGAAAGATACCTTTTTTTTGTCAAATTGATATAGGTTTCACCAAAGCAACTTTTAAGGTTAGCGAAACTACTGCAACCTTTTACAAGCTCATCTAATGATGCTGCCATAAATTAATCAATAAAACGTAATTTACCGAGCGTCACCGACATATACTTTTCAAATTGTTTGGAATACATTTTATTCGTTATTTAATTTTAGTTTAGCTTTAATATTTTCATCACCTAAAGCTTCTACAATGATATGACTGTCATAGCCACGAAAGTTATGTAAAACTACAGGAATAAAATCTGGAGCATGAAATTTTAAATTACAGCTGTTATGAGCTGCTCCACGATATTGGCCGGTCAAATGACAATGATCTCGCACCTTGTTACGGACTCCGTTGGAGTCTAACAGCAATTTTTCACAAATATGACAATCAACTGCTTCATCGAAATCGAGTTGATGTTTAGACGTAATTTTCATCGGAGCTGTTTTAAATAATCTGTTAGAAATTTTATTAACTTCGTCTATTAAATTTTTTGATAGCCGTACGGCAGGATTTTCACCTCTATATAACTTTATCGGAGTTGAAAATTTATCGTTAGCGCAACAAACTACTTTATAAGCTATTCCACAAGGAATATGTTGTTGTATTTTTCTAGTACTTGATTTATTTGGATTATTTTCTGCTCCAACCACAGGAACGAGTAGACACTCGAAATCAGCGTAAATAACAAAAGGAATATTTAGTTTATGATCATAATTTTTAAATTTTAATATTTTTTTCTTTTTCGCTAGGCATAGTTATTCTTTGAACGTTGACACAGTATTTGAGATGCTCCTGCAGTATTCCATCGCTAGAAAAACCATGCAGACATCTATAACAGAAATATTTTTTATTTTTATTTTTACTATACTGTCTGCCAACTAGGCTGTTAAAGTTTTTTATCCAACAATAATGTCCCTGATAAAATAATAAATTTATTGTATTTTGTGTAGCATTTTCTGAGATATATCTCGGGTAAACGTTTTCTCGCTTATCTAGTCCGAAAACATTTACTGAGATACTGTTTTGTTTTTCAAACTTTGGTATATGATTTTCTGCTACTGGAAAAGTTATTCCTAAAAAATTTAGTTCGTTTTTGTAAGGCAAATATTTTTTAATTCTGCCGGGGTGATCACACTGAGAATGTTTTGCAGATAAAATTGACCATTGAAAACATTTGTTATCATTGTTTCTGACATTTATACAGCATTCTTTGTTTTTAATTTTTTGAGGGAGATCGACGTACAAACTACCGCGAAGCACATTATATTTTGCTGTGTGAAATAAAACTTCTTTTATCATTTCAAATTTCCAACCTGACCCAGATGAAGTAAATTCTTCTAATGTTTTGTTTATTTCTTGATGTATTTCATTGGCGACCATGGCAATATTTGTTCCAGTTAATAGTTTTATTGATTTAGCTGTTAGATATGGTTCCGAAATGTCGCTGTCAAAACTTTTTCTTTCAAAAATTACATCAAGTACATCCTCAACTGCGTATAACTTTGATAAAATCGTATGATATTGGACTATAAGTTTGATTCTTTTATGAGCCGCGAGTTCTTGAGTTATAGCTGGTTGCAAAAGATGAAATAAACTTGTGGAATTAAAATTTGCTAAAATATTTTGATCATCAAGTTTGTAACTATTATCATAACCTGAAAATGCTGAAGCAACTTTTTCAGATTTGATAATGTTCTTTTCAGCAATATCTCGCAATTTTAACATTATATATATAGTAATATTTTATATTCAATTGAATTTTTTTTTAATTAGAGATATGAAATCCTTATAGTATAATGACAGAAAATTTGAAATATCTGAGATTGACGGCAGAAGAGCAAGAATTTTATCATGTACATCCAAAATACAATTTATATGCAACAAATATGTTAGGTTCTGTTATTAATATAGAATCTAAAAAATCTGTTGGCATATCAACACCAGCTGGTGTATTAATTTCAGTAAAAGGCGATGATACAGAAAGAATTGAAATGTTTAGAAAAGATTTTATTTATACTTTGTTTTGCGACGATATTCCAGAAGGACAACGAGTTTATAGAGTAAATAGCGCAGTTGCTGATGATAATATTGAAAATTTATCATTACAAAATAAATTTCAACTTCACCCAATATTTCATCTATATGAGACAAATAATAAGGGAATTATTCGACATAAAAAAACAAAAAAAGTTGTTGGAAATTTACAAAATAACGGACATCTTAATGTTAATATACGTGGAACTAAAACTGACTTTGTTGTTTATAGAGCACACAGGTTGGTCTTTGAAACTTTTAACGGATTAATACCTAATAGTTTAGTTATTGATCATAAAAATGGTATTAAAACAGATAATCGTTTGGAAAATTTAGATTTGGTTACGCCAAAAGAAAACACAAGACGTGGAGACGGTTCTGACGGTTCTAATTTTAAAAATCCAAAAAGATCAGTTGTTTCAATAAATTTAGAAACTGGAGAAAGAATAAAATTTAGATCAATAACAGCTGCTGCAAAATATCATAAAATTAATTCACGTGCAGTAAAAGGAGTAGTTGATAATGTAACTAAATCAGCAACGTCAATGTTTACATTTGACAGATTTAGTTTTAAATACGATAACTAATGACATTTTCTAGATCATTTCGAGTAAGACAATTATGACTAAATTCCATAACATCGTCGCGATTAAATCGTAATGTCATCATTTTATTTGTATCAAGTTTTATTTTTTCTGCTACTGTTAATAAAAATTTGTCAGATTCGCCTAATGTTATAATAACATCAATAAAATAAAAACTGTTTCCCAACAAACAATTTCGAATTGCCTCAGCTAATTCTTTGTGATTTAGTATATTAACTCTTTGATGATATTTTATTTCTCCGAACATCTTATTATTTATTAATTAGACAAAAGATATATTATAATAATGAACTTAATTGAGAGACTGGCTGAACTATATTTGGGAGATTTTGTTTCAGTTTCAAATTTTACATTAGAAAATATTACTAATGACAGATTTGCTGGTTATACTGAAAAAGATATTTTTCATAACTATGATGAAGAAGAAGATGAAGTTGTTGTTAGTAAAAAACAATTTAAGCAGACCAACAACTGGGCGATATGATGTTAAGTACCATATTGCTAAAAAAATAATAAAATTTAATTTTACTATCACAGAGCATCAAATATTTTGGCAACTTATAAAACATTTTTTAAACGTAAATATAACTGGACAACAAAGAAATATAAAATACGATTTTATTTTTGTTAAAATATTTAATTTAATGCCAGTTGATGATGCAAGAAAATTACTTTTAATTTCTCATGTAAACCAGTAAAATGTAAATCCGTACTAATGAAATAAGAAGTTTATAATAATATTATTGATCGACTTAGTTGGTACCCAGCTATTAAATTTATCGCCATATCCACGCCATTTGACTAAACTTTTGTGCCGCGCTTTTTAATAACATTTTCAATAACAAATATATCTTGTTCTGTTTTCTGAAGTTCTTGCTCGTAAAAACTGCCAGTTGTAGGTTCACCTAATAAATCTTTCAACGAGCATGTAACTGGTATTGTTAAAAGTACTTTATCAACAACAAATACTTCTTCGCTCCAGTTATGAGTATATCCTTTCTCAGATGTTTTTTTCGTTAGAGAAATTCTAACTTTATCACCAACTTTAAATTTATGCCTGCGGTACATATTTTCGTTTGCTAATATTGGATTTGCAATCGCGTCGTTTGGCGAAATTTTCAGGGATCTGTGTTTCGTGCTATTATACTCGTCAACAATTTTCTGTAAATTGTCAATATATTTACTCGTATTTTTAGCTGTCAAATACTTGTGGATTTTTTCGTTGAGCGTGTGATTAAATCTTTCAACGATGACGCTTTATCCCTCATTTCCAGTAACATATTTTTTAATGTTATTTTGCTCTAAAAACTGTTCAAATTTTTATTAAAAAATTCTGCTCCATGATCAGTCCATATTTTATTTGGTTTTCTTTCTGTGTTAACAATAATTTGTTTTAATGCACTGTCATCGATGTCCCTGTTTTATCCGAAACGGGTACACCAAACGCGTATTTGCTAAAAACATCTACAACATTAAAAAGATATCTCTTTGGAGCGCCATCGGCGCCAACGTTGAACTGAGCAAGATTTGAGACATCAACTAAATCTATCGTCCAGATATCATCAACGGCATTTGCGACAACTTTACGTCGCGGAAACTTTTTTTTTTAGGTTTGTGTAGCTCAGACGCTAGCGTCTTCGAGGTAAGATCATCATATAATTCTTTTTTCCGAGACCTAATTTATATTTTGCTCCAATAAACCCTGAACTAGCCTTTGGTCAACACGTTCTCGCAAATTTACAGGTTTCATATCACGAAGTTCGTCTAACATTACTTTATCGCAGCTGTGTTTATTTTGTTCGTTGTCTGGACGTTCAATGTCTCTGTAGCAGAGATCATGGCGCATTGCTATTGCGTCAGCTTGATTGTAAGGCTCTTGTCCTGGCAGCGGATTATCGTTTTCATCAAGTTGCTTATCAAGAGGATTATAAGGTCCAGTATATTTATGGCCTGGCAATGTCCAACCGCCTTTTGGTTTCGGCAATTTGCCAATTAATTTATGTGTATCTATACCTGTTCCAATTATTTCTCTGTTGTTGCATTTCTGACAATATGTAACAATTTTATTTTGCTCAAGACATATATCTCTATCACAATCGCACTCGCATGTCATTATTTATTAATCATCTACTAAAATAATCTCCCTGACGTTGTCAGGGCAACCCGCTCCGGACAACTTTGTTGTTGGCAAAAACATACTTTTTCTTTTTCCACAGATTGCACAAATACTTTTCAGCATTATTCTATTATTTTTTGTTTTTTCTGTTTTTCCATCTTTATTTTCTGTTTTAGTTTTCCACTTAAGACAATATGTTGACATTATATATCAGTGAGTTTAGATAAAATTTAAACTCGGAGCTCTGCAAAAGTTCAATGCAATCTCATCATTAGCGTGGGAAGGTTGTTTGTCAAATTGCAAAATAAACTTTAAAAAATCTGGATTTTCGGTCATCTGTTTAATGAACATTATGCAATAGTATCCACAAGCAGAAGTTCCAACTGGTTGAATTTGATTAGACGAATAATTTATTATCTTTTTTTTACTCATATATCTTTTTACTGCGTCACTTGGTGGAATTCCGAACGAGTCAAAATAATTGTTATCAAAAACAGCTACCCAATGTGTGCCAGATCCGTCATTGAAATCTTGTGTATTTATAACACACGAACCTGGAGACGCTAGCGTCTCTGGCGATGGAATCGCCGTAAGTTCATCTTTAGAATAAACTCCACGGACTCCACGGAAATCTTTTACTTTTTTTAGTTTGTCAAGTATATCAAAGTTACTTAACCCGGCCGACTTTATCTCTTTGTTCCTGGCAAAATTAGTCCTCGTCCTCGTTCTAACAGACCTGGCAATAGACTTCCCGCCAATCCCGCTAGTAACGGGGCTATTGGAATAAATCCACCTTTTCTCCTCGGTCGTGTCTTTTTTTTTTCGTCGTTGTCTTTCTTTTTGCTGTTTTTCGTTTTGGCATTTTATATTTATCTTTAGACAAAACTTTTCTTTATTCCATGACCCTCAACTGCTTTTTTCGTTGCGCCAGATACTGCTCCAGACGCTGCTGCTAATCCTAATGTACCAAGTACTGGCAAAATTTTAGGTATTAACGTTCTGGCTATTACAGATAGTGCCGGACCGAGGAAACCACCTTGTTTTGACATTGCAGTTATTTGTGCAGCACTTAAATTTAAAACAAAAGGTATTTTGCGATCGTATTTATTTACTTGTTTTTTGGTTAACATTAATTTTGTTAAAGTACCTAAAACACCTGCGTTAGGGTTGACCTTTAATAATACTTGCCTTTTCTTTGCAACAGCAGCTGCTAATTTTTTAACTTGACCATCTGTCAAATATATTTCTTTTACAATATATTTTATCTTCTTATATTAAAGTTACAGATTAAACTTGTACCGACATTTTACCTTCGATAAAGTCAATCGTTATAGTTCTGTCGCTGATCACTAACGCGTACACGTGCAACTGCGCCACTGAAACTGCTCCTAATGTCCAAGTAATTTCAATATCAGCAGTTAAAAATAAATCTCTTTCATTTTGTTTACTAACATCAAAATAAAATATCGGATAAAGTGTACGAAATTCCTCTACTGATATCTGAGATCCATCTCCAACGTCTTGATATTTTTGCAATGCGTCGAGCAGGTACATGTAAGGTCGAGTAATATTTTTATTAGCGTCATCTGCAAAATTACATTCTGTCGCTCGCTCCGGATATTGCTTTGAATTTATTCTAGCATATATTCGTCTAACATCAGCATTATCAAATATCGCATTATTTTGTTGTTGGTTGCCATGTCGCGCTTGCTGTTGAAATACAACAAATATTTGCCGTGGTTTTTGTTCAGTTGACGTTGTTGTGACTCGCCATGTTTAGCCTGTGGTATTTGGAACTGCTGTTTGATATATTTTATGTTGCTGAAAATGAATTTTCTTTGTGCAGTTTTTAAGAATATCATCTAAATCGAGCGATTT